>VZUA01090052.1:0-12938 GCA_013401035.1 Horornis vulcanius
TAAAATTATACTTTTTCCATTATTTGTACAGGGCAGAAGGTGCAAGATGCCTGGAAGCAGCATGTGAAGGCAGAAAGAGTCTTGGAGTACAGCTGCAAACTGAAAGTACATGAGGGTGTGGGGAGAACAGCTGGAAGCTCAAGAAGAAACAGGGTCATCATGAATCACACTTCCTTCCTAGACTGCTGCTGGAGCAGTGGGATCTTTATTATGAATTTAGAGTAAGCTCCTATTCACCCACTGCTTTCTTTTTCTAATGCAATATCTCACAGTTTCAAGAACTCTCCATGGGAAAGAAGCCAAATCTGAAGGACAAGAATATGAAGGAGGAATGAGAATTACCTTCAAATATGCAAGGAAGGGATCAGTCTCCACAGAGGTGGAGTTTAGGACAGGAAAAAAAGAACGCAAAAAAATATTAAACTGCGGCAAAGACAACTTCTGTTAGATACTCAGCAGAACTTTTTAACATTGAGGACTGTGAATCTCAATGATGGATTATTTGAAAAGGAATATTCTGGCAAGCTCTAAGAGCCATTTAGACAAGCATCTGACAGTAATGACATGAGTAGTGCTTATGCAGCTTTGGCACAAGATGGACTACATGAGCCTTGCTGATTCTTTCCAGCCCTTTGAAACTGTGTGCAAAACAGAAGTCTCTGTTTAGCTGATCTGCATTTTCAGGTTTGTTTCTGCCAAATAAAGGATAGAAAAAGGTGAATATGAGACCAAGACTCTTAATATATCAATCTGCATGGTTCCTACTCGTGCGTTTTCTTTCTATGTAAAGAAGAGAGAACTTTAATTTACATTGTCTCATCCAGATCACATAGACAAAAGTTATTATAATTCAGTTTCTCTGCATTGCAGGATCAAGAGCTGAGTCAACCCTGCTGGGATTTAACCCACGTTCCAGGGAGTCTAAGTATTTCATATCTGATGCCTAAACTTCTAAGCAAATAAAATTTCTGCTTGGAGATGTACCAGTGTGCAGTCAGATTTTATTGTGTTTCTGTTTGAAATTCGCCCACAAGTCTGAGAAATTCCTACATTTTAACCAGCACAGAGTATCTCTTATGTTGATCTATTTACCTCTTCTTTTCAAGGGCATGCAAATGACTAGGATTTCAGTGTTTTTCAAAATTATTTTATACTCAACACAATTCCATTGAGATCCACAAATGCCTTAGATTTATGCCTGCTCAGTAGCTGATGCTCAATTATTAATTCACTAATGTCTGTAAAGTGCTTTGAAGATGAAAAACATTACATTGTAGAACTGCTAACTGATACTTGGATGCTACTATTATTGCTGCTGAAGCTGTTAGAAAATATGCTTGGAACACATCCCCAAAGGCACATGATGACGAAAGGTCATCTATGGCAGTAGTTTATGCAGAAAGGAGTAAACCAGACTGAAATTCTAGAACTACAGTGCTTTTTTAATGCAGACTCCAAAAATCAGTAGAGTTATGAGATCAGAATTTCTTTTTTTCTTTGAAAGAAGTATGTTTAAGTATTAATAGATCAAAAGAGAAAAAATCAATATAAAGAATAATTTAAAACAATAAGGTGAAAAGGACTTTCCAGCAGCTTCTGGGAAGGCAGGGCATTGAGGTTTCTGTCCTCTACTCCAATTACTTTGTGTGTGGATGTGAAAGAACAGCCCTTCAGGCAGCCACAGAGAATACAGAGACATCGGCAATGGCCTTCAGTGGCCTCTGTCACTACAGGGGCCAAACTCTTCTTGTTTGGGTGCATTCTTTGGGTGGACTCTTTGGTGCAAAACTCCTTGGGTTTTGCAACAGCACTGCTGTGCTTCTGCTCCAGGAAGATACCTTTTTAACCCATCATGGTGGGGTGATGCCAAACCCTAAATGAACACCCAAGAAGATCTCAGCACACAGGGGTTTGCATCCAGGCTCTGCCAACTAGCTGTAAGCACAGTTATGCCTTTATAGGATCCTCTGGTTTCCCTCAGGCCCACCCTTTCAGCTGAGAGTTGTTCTTCCCTCTGCCTGAGATGTGTATAGAAAGGAGAACAGGCTAGTATTGATTTCTCACACATCACCTTCATATCCCACAGACACATAGTCCCCAGCATCAGATACTTTGGGCGTTTTTCTACTCTTCACACTTACTTTGCTGTATTACAAAACCCTACCCTCCACTTCCAGATTGCAGATGCTGCTGACCCAAACTCCTGCCACTGCTGTAGAGCACTACCTTTGAGAAAAGCTTGAAAGGGCTGTTTGGCTCTGAGCAGAGGCCAGCTGAAGTGGTTAGATAAAGCTTTGACCCCAAATGTCAGACTCCTTTATTTGAACAGCAATTTGAAACAGCTAAACCTCTACCCTGAGGAGCTGAATCAAGCAGATGAAAACCCCACCAGACCTGAAACACTTAAGAATTGTGGAAGACAACCATAGAAGTTTAAACACTCTGTTTCAGTTTGTTTCTGCAAGAAATAGAAACCAAAACAGATAGATCCTACCACTCAACGCCTCCCCCCCCAAAAAAAAAGGTCAAGAGGAAGCTTTATCTTTGATAGCTTGTTCTGAAGCACTTGAGGCTTTTAATATTTTCAGTCAACTCAGCCACACTAGGCCAACACTGAATTTGTAATGCAGGCATTTAAGAACCTTACTTCACATAAAAATAGAACATATGAGTTGAGTAACACAATTTAAACAGATAATACTAGAAAAAGTAAAAAAAAAAAAAAAAAGACAATTATCTTCAGCCAAGCCCCTATTTTAGGGATTGAAGCCCTTGATAAGAAACACAACACTGAAAGGAATCTGGAACAAAACACTCAGACATAGGCTATTGAAAAATGCAGACTTAACTACATAAAACACATCTCAAATTTGGAGAAGGGAGCAAGGGAAGAAAATCAGTTTAAATTAAAGCCCACAGTTATTGAGTCATGGTGGATAAAGGAAATTTAAAACACAAGATATAAAGGACTGTGGAAGACAGGAGATGTTCGATGATGACAGCCTCTGAAATGCAGCTCAGGAAGCAATATGTGTAAATTCAGATGCAAGCAGAACAAGTAAAGATAATGTTTAACATCTGAAGAAAGATGCAGAAAAAGAAACATATTTGCCAAAATGTTCAACAGCCCACCAAATAAGGACTACATGGGCAAAACAATTTCTCCTTAAAAGCAAAATATAATATTCCTAAAAAAGAATAAGAGACTATCAATGTGTGGGACAAAAAAAATTATCAAGTCTGGTCTGGTGAACATCATTTCACAGGCTACAAGAATAAGTAATGTTAACTCTGTCTTCAGTAAATATGAACTGATGAAACCATGCACTAGATGTGGGTGCCCAGCTAGCCCAGAGAAGAAGGTCTGCTGCCAGGAGCAGCAAGAGCAGGCTGGTGGCCAGGGCAGGCAGGGAGGGTGTTCAGGCAGAGCCCTGTCCCACAGAGCAGGTGCAGTAACAGCAGCCAAGGTCAGCCTCAGTCCAGCCCAGGTGCATGGCCACAGGCTCAGGCACATCCAGTCCAGCAGGACACCAGGTNAAGCATCAGAGGAAAAATACCTCTTCAAAAGGCATGCTGAAGTATTAATAGCCTAATGCTACAGTGTACATTCATCAATGAAATTTTCTTGTTCTGGACACATAACAGTGCTAGTGGTGAGGAAAAACTGCTAGGAGATTTATTAGAGCATCTCAGAGATGTCACACATCCTCATTTTCACATATGCTCACTGCCATATAAAAAAGAAACTCTGGCCTGCTGTATGGATCCCATTCCCTCTGTTACTGTAGGTATATAGGTACAGAGAAATTATGTCCCAACAGTCACTCAGTGAATGACAATATCTACATGACTTGCACACAAGTCTGCATGACTTGGATAATGAGGGAAAATCTTATTAACTGAAGTTGAATCCTATTATTGCACTTGAAACATACACAAAAGAGTATAGGATATAGGTCCAGCTTCACAAAACATTTGCTTTACCAGAGCAAATGGAAAGAAGCTGAATTGCTTATTGTACAGTTATTTTATCTGATAGAAAGGTCCAGAATAATATTTTAATTTTGCCTTGGCTTTTTTTCCAATGCCAAGACTTGCATGATGCCTAGCCAGCTTCTGACACACTGATGGTTCTTGTCTGAAATGATGAGTGCTCAAATATGACTGGAATCTTTGGGACCATTTCTTGGCTTATGAAACAAACAAACAAACAAACAAAAATACCACAACCTGGAGGAAAATAAGTCCTTGATTCTTTATTTTCAAAGTGAAAAGTCAGGAACTGATGCAGAAAGGGCTGATTTAGACTGAAGGTCAATCTGATCCAGAGCCCTGTGTCTGACAGTACCAATTGTTCTCCAGAGATAAAAGAGCAAGCGCAGAAAAAACATACTTACCCAGTTAATGTGTTGCAGAGATATAAAAATCACACTGCCACACTTCATAGATTATTTCTGAGAAATCTGGTAGGCCACCTTAGTGAGCCAACCATATGCTGAACCTTGGAAAACACAGGTTGCTTCAGAGGTCTGTCTATTTAAAGACAGATAGTTAGTGGAAAGGTATCTGTTTGTCATAGTACTGACAGCTGGGTTGTCTGATGAGATGTCAACGATGCCTTTGAATATTTCATGATACTAGAAATTTGTTTACTATTTAGAGCAAGGATTTAAAATCAAATGTTTTAGCACTTTGAAAGGTGCTTAAACTCTGGCCCCATAGCACTGAAACCTGTGGTTTGCCCAGCAGCTGTTGTTGAAGCTGTTCCATTTCTGCATAACATCTTTAAATAGCAATTAGAACTGAGACTGAATCTGGGCTTCCCAAGACATACTGCAGAGTCCAAAGAATGAGGGTAGCCTAGCATTATTTGCAGGAAAAACTTTATCTGAATTTTATACTTCAAGACAGTCGTCTGCCTAGAAACCCCTAGAAATCAATCTACTGCTTTGCTATATAACTTGTCTGCAGTTACCATACCCATTAGCCAAGAGCACTCCAAGGGCTTTATAATGGCACATTAGGACATTGAACACTCCAGGGAGAAAATGAAGCTAATATAATGGCAAAAGACTTTCAAAATATTCTATCCTGTGCCTTTAAATTTCAGGCCCTGAAAAGGCAAAAGAAAGAAGAAAAAGAAGAACATGAAAGGAAGAGATTAGTCTGTGACTGAAAGTCCAGCTGTGTAAACAAGTTTAGTGACTTCTTTTATCTCTAATTGGTCTTATACATTGATCTTTCTGGTGCCAAAATCACACACTTCACATTAATTCTTCAGTAATATAGCATTATTTCCGGATGGAATTGGTCTGAAATGTCAAATTGATATGTGTCACTTGCAATCTGCTAACATTTCCAGTTTTTTCCAGTGAATGTCAACAACTGTCTTTAGTTATACTTCTTTAAAAGTCTGAACAGGAAACAGGTTTATACCACTGAAAATGTGAATATAGGCACTAAAATTGTGTTAATAGTGCTATTCATTGCATAAGACTTAGAAGATACTCAGCTGGCATAAATTTTTTGGCCAAATTACATTAACTTCAGAGATGCCATGCCAGTTAACATGGTCAAATAACTGGCCTATAGACTTCAGAAGATATCTGTCTCACAAATGCAGAACAGGCTGTTGTCTTTCCTGATAGTTTAGGACCTTTGAGTAACAAGATATTCCCATAATTATGTAGACTAGCCTGGAGTAGACACTGGGGTAGACACTGAAAGACTCCAGTTAGACAAAGAAACCATGTGTACAAGCAAATGAAAATCAATGCTGATAAATGCAAGGTGATGTACCCTGGCTATAAAAGTAAATTAATGAGTCAACAAGCAAATGAACTGTCTATCCATCTGACACAGGTCAAAGGCACCCATATGTGAGAAGGGGACATCAAGGCAAAATCACAATCTGTGTGCAGCTCTAACCAGAAAAACAAATATTTTAGGTTATATGACATATGTGGCACAGCAAAATATAAAAAAGGTTGTGTCAATATAAGGATGTAGCATTGCCTGCACAGTTAAAGGGGATTTGATGACATTACACATAGGGATGAAAAATGTGTATGAGAAACAACAGACTTCTGTTCTTCAGTCCTTCTATTTCTTCCACGGGGTTATAACATAAAACTAGAAATGTCTAAGTTCAGAAAGAATCACTGAAATATGTTTTTCTACTATAGATGACTAAACTGTGATTACCTTGCTGTGTATATGTGTGTGTATAGAGCTTAGATATAACTGAGGTTAATAACAAGACTGATGACTAGCAAAACAGTCATAACCAATGTAAATCTGGCATTAACTGACAATAAACATTATTTCATAACCAACCAACCAAACATAATTCATGGTTTAAGATAGCCTCTAATGTTTACAAATTTTTCATATGATGAATAGACCTTTTGCATTTAGTAAGTCCTTTGAGGCAGGCAGTAACTGTGAGAAATAGAGTACTAGACTAGCTTGATGTCAAATTAATTCAGTTTGTAAATTTCAATTTTGCTACCAATAATTGTTTTCTACCCCTACATGACGAGACAGGACCCTGAGTGACCTGCTGTAGTCATTCCTGTTTTGAACAGCAAGGTTGGATTAGAGACCTCCGGAGATGCTTCCCAACATTAATGACTCTTTGATTCTATGATTAAATGGAAGAATACAAATGATTTTGCAGAACTAAAGTCAGAAGAAATATTTCTGTGCTAAAAGGTGTATGTGGCTGAATGTGTAAGAAGAAAACACACCAGAAGAAGGATTCACAGGCTGGGGCTTTTTTTCATTAATTCACTCATAATGGGAGGTAAACCAATTTCTGTGGTGTATAATAATCTGTGAGAGACAATTTCTTTCAAAATAGATTTAAATAAATTGTAGCAGATATGCATTATACTGCCTTAAACTGAAAGAGGTTAGATTTCAATTAGAGGTAATGAAGAAATTCTGCTGTAAGGGTGGTGAGACACCAAGGCAGGTTTTCCAGTGGCTGATCTGAAAAATAGAGATGACTGAGGTCCAGTATCAAGGAGCCTTCTCTGGCATAGTTTAAGCATTCAGTGCAGATATAGTTTCTATTGACTTTTCACAGCAGTTTGTTCTTGTAAGAATGTGTTTTGGTGGGCTAAGTTACACACCGTCTTCCCTTGTGGAAAAGGTTTTTAGGCCTGGTCTCATCAGTTGTCTTTGATTTCTGTGTTGAGGTAGGTTTGTTTGGCTTGCAACCACTGAAAGTAGATGCCCAGTCTTAATTAAAAAATGAAGAAAATATTCATAGTTAAGAAGCCAAGAATATACGTGTGAACTTCACTGACTCACTGAGTTACAAGTGTTATTAGCAGTGCTGCAACTGCAGAGCGTCCTTCTCGGACGGCAGAGCCACGCCCCGGGAGGCGAAGGGAAACACCCGCCGGCCGATTTCACCTGGGGACCGACCTCTAGAGGGCAACACAGCCACGTGAAACGGCACCGCCACGCCGCCGGGGCCACGGAGACACTGAAACTGCCCCCGATCAATGCAGGGAGCCTCCCTTTATACCCCAAACCCCTTTTTACAGAAAACCTAACTCAAAGAACAGGTTTTACAGAATGACACATGTCAACAGATACCCCTTGTATGGTTACTGTGACCATGGTCTACCTTCCGTGACACTCAATCATCACCATAAAATACATGACCTTCCACTCTAAAAATGCATCCCTAAAGCTTGAAACAAACACAAATCTCTATAGGCACTCAATTTTTTTTTTTTTTTTTATTCTCATGGAGAAGATTAGAATGCCATACTTGGACCTCTAAGCTCTGAGTCTACTACAGCTCCAGAGTACTGATCCTCAAGCCCTTTTTTCAAAGCATTCCCGAACCGCCTCTCCCTGTGTGACCTAGTATAATTTTTAAAGACATATGTGTACATTAAATCAAAATATTCCCACAGTTTTTACCTAAGTATCCCAGTGTCTTTTATCTACTACCTCTCTACTTTTCTTGGATGACAGTCACTTCACAGAAAGCGTCTGCATTTTATATTGGAAAAATAATATATACATATACAACATATTCTCTGTGCTTTGCTTGCAAAGAAGCAAATCCTATTAACAGAAACAAGTATTAGGCCTCAAATTTCTTTGTTAAATAGGTAATACTATAGACATTTTGTTAGCAGTAACATAACAGCAGAAATGGCATACGATTATTTCTCTTAGAACACTCTGGAAAGCATTCAGTCATTAGCTCCTGCAGCCATTCACCACGGACTCCAGACTAAAACTTTCATTTTCAAATGTCAATTTCTGCTGTTAAATTAAATGAAAATGGGGATCAGTGTGATACATCATCATCTAAAGTAACTCCCGGGGAAATGATTGGAGTAATGCCATTAGCACTGCCTGCATTCTCTAAAACATTTGGGTGAACTGAAGTGGGCTGTGTGCTTTGTTTCAGAGGCTGCCAACTGAGATCTTCCTTCTGCCAAGGCTGTGAAGACCCTGCCTTTCACCCAGGGCAGCTCTGCCCATGGATTTGGGCCTGGCAAGAGGGTGTGCTGTGGCCTGGGCCTGATCCTAATGCCCAGGTCAGGCTGCAAACCCTCCCCTAATCCATACTGTGGTCCCAGCTCAGAGTGCTGCTGTCCGGAGGGGCACTGGTTAACTGGTGTCTGTAGAGCCATAGTGGGTGCCATGGCAGGGTGGGGCTGGAGGAGGGGGATGGAAGGGGTGCCCACTGCACTGGATAGAGCTGCGTAAAGTCAGTTCCAGCCAGCACCAAGAGAGCTGCAAGACACAGCTGAGCACAGCAGCCAAGGTGGTGTCACATCTGGGATAACAAGTTCCAGAAAGGGCAAAATGCTTCACTGCCATGTGAGGAGCAATGAAAAATGAGTGAGAACCAGCTCTGCAGAGACCAGTACAGTGAGGAAGGAGGGGAAGCAGGTGTTCAGGAGCTGCAGCCCATGGTGCAGAACATGGAGAGGCAGCCGTGCCCCTGCAGCCCTGGGAGGTCCATGTTGGAGCAGAGATCCACCTGCAGCCTCTGGAGTAATCACACTGGAGCAGGGTGATATTTTCTGAAGGAACTCCATTCCAAGGAGACCCCATATTGGAGCATGGAAAAATTGTGAGAAAGAAGAACCAGCAGAGAAAGCGCTGTTACAGATTGACTGAAAACCCCTCACTTCCCAACCCCTTGCACTGCTCAGGATGGGAGAGAGTTGGAAGAGTGGTTGTGAATGAAGGAGTGGAGTTGAGCCCAGGGAGAAATGGGGTGGGGTTTAGGGGGAAGTTATTGTTTTAATTTATCTTCTTTCCTTCCATCCTAATCTGGTTTAATTGACAATATATTAAATTATTTTCCCCAAATCAAGACTGGTTTGCCCATTATGATAAATCACAAGTGATCTCCATGTGCTTATCAGAACCCAAGAGCTTTTTCCTATTTTCTCCTTCATATTCCCAAGAGAGGGGAGTGTGAGAATAGCTGGGTGAATATCTGGCAAACAGCCAAAATCAATTCACACCCCCCCTCCATGACATTGAGAATAACCACGATTTTTCTAAGGAAAATCAATCATGAACTAGAGGCTCCATAGAAAAAAATCCTGAAAGGATGTACTTCAAGGACAAACCTATGATGTCTCCAGTCAAGTTTGGCTAGGTCTGTCTCACAAAAAGGTTTGATTTGAACTCAAATTTCTTGTAGGTTTTACAAATAGAATAGAAGAATATATAAATTAGTATTTTCAATCTCACCTCCTCTTTCTTCCTATTTCTTTAAGCTCATAATGCAGTCAGTTGGAGCTGATAGACCTCTTCAATTCATCCTAGAATTGTCTTCAACTAGAGAGACAACTAGATATGGAACAATTTTGTAACTAGTGAAACATTAAATCTTCTGAATATCACCCTAATATCAATAGAGAAGAAACACAAATCTTTCACAATCCTTTCTGGATTGAGAAATTCACAAACTTGGTATCTAACATGGATTTCACAAGGAGTCCTGAGCTCCCCATATAACAGAATTGTGACTGCAGCCTAAGAACCTCTCATGTCCATTTTGCAACTGAAAATCAATTACAGGTTTGCTTTAAAACCACTTCAAAGACTTCCTATCTACACTGGTATCATCTACCTGGAAATTATCCTAAGAAAGCAATGAGAGAGCTCCTATCTGCACACAAGACCAAGCAGACACTCTCTCCCAGGAATGCATCTGGAAAATTCTCCACTGAACTTCGCAATGTCAAAGCAATCCCTCATGCACTGACGCCTTTGGTCACCAGCGTCTCCAAGATAATCTGAACCCTCAGGTTTGAGAAATTCCTTCTTGTTCCACTAAACACCAAGCACGGGCAGTTACCAGAGGTCTCCTCTAATCCTAACAAATAGGTGAGCGACTTCCAGGACGTGTGCAGCAATTTACAGATCAAGCTCTACAGAAACATGTCCAGGGACCTGCCAAGTAAATGGGAAGTCAAACAGGTGTGAAATTCAACCCAGTAGAGGGCAATAGACCTCGGTGTACATGAACAACACTGCAGCCCTCAGTAAAACAGCTGTTTCCAAGCTGAACCTTAGGATCTACAGAGGCTGAGCAGATGGGGATGGAAGAAGAGAGATCAGAATGCTGATAAAATCATTGATGAAACCTCCTGACTCTAAGTAAAAGCCGTTCTCACTTGCTCCATCTGATAATCTGTTCTTCTTCCTAACAACTAAATTGGTTTAAACAAAATCATCCCATGGCATACAATATCACTGAATTTGGTTATAAATGCTGCTACTGAGCTACATCACCTATAAGCTGATCACTGACAGGAATCAAAGGAAACATCTTTTGGTTGAGAGAAAGCCTTAGCAGGGTAAAAGTGTGAGGCTAGGTTAGGATGCATTGGCATAGGAAACAGTATTTTTTTTTCACTTTTACATGTCACTACAGTAAAGGTGGAAATGTGTGTTTTATTTCTAAAAGATGAGCCTCAAATAATATCAAGGCAAATTCAAAAGATAAAAACTGGTACTCAGGAAATAAAAGTAAAGACACTTTCAAACTAATTTTCACTTAATAGGATAAACACAGAGGAGAAAAAAATAATTTAAATTACAATGAGTATTTCAAAGCTATGGTGGAGCACACAGAAAATCAGCAGACAATGTTAGGATTTGTTTTAAAGACCGGGTCTTTCAAAGGAATTTTGAAAAGTCCTGATACTTGTTATATCTTCTCTAGTGCTGGACTGGTCTGTAGCTGTCAGCAGAGACAGTTGGGCTAAAATATGACAGATCTCTCCCCAGTCCATCTCCCAACTGCAGAACTATGGTGTTTACATGTGACGCTAAGAAAGTTATACAACCAGGAAGACCCAGGAAAAAAACTATGAATGAAAAGTCAGTTGTCAGCAGAAAGGAGAATGAAGGCTAAATAACAGAAGTGAAAGCTTTTAAGCAGAAAAAAATAACAGGAGAAGGTGTCAGGGATAATGCCATTACCAGTGACAAATGAAATCATTGATTAAGAAAGTAGTGAAAGCAGGCAAGGGAAAAATGTCTCTGAGCTTTTATTCAGCAGTTTCAAATATTTCAAAGGTTCCTACCACCACTTCTTTCAAATGCAGAAAATACATTAGGCATAATAAAAGCACTGATCAAATCCTTGTCAGCCCGTATAATGGGTTAGATCTTTCAGGAGAATTGCCTGTCTATTGTGATACAAGCCTAATATCTGAACATCAGTAATTTACTGTTATTGTTTTGGCTAGATTACAAGACTTGGAAAATGTGATTAGAAGTTGCTGTAGAGGCTGATAGAATTTTATATACAAGTGCAGAGCAAAGTCTAGTATTCTGAATCCATACTTTGTGAAAAGTATCTTGTATTTCTGAACATGATGAACTTATACCTGACCTGTTTTCTGGGAAATCCACCACATTCCAGTTACTCCAACTCTATTCTTTCTTCCTCTGAGTCCATTAAATTCTTCAGCAGAAAGAACTGAACTGAAATCAATTGAAGTTTTGCCTTTGACTTTAACAGGGCCAAGATTTTCCCGTTCCTTTGACAACACGCACAAAAAGACTGATTGCAATTTAAAAAGATGAATCCTAGATCCCATATCTGCCAATCACACTTACCTCCTCAAGTAAACCTCATGTCCAGAAGCTATTCTTACTTCTGGAGCTCCCAGTGCATTCCTGTTCTGTGTGCCTGGCTTCAGGGTCAAAGTACTTCAGAAAATTGATTGTCTATATTTTTTAATTTGTCAGAACAGAACATGCTGGAGGTACTAAACAAATATTAGTAAAAGTATTACTCCAATAATAGGATAGCCAGTTTTGTAGTGAAACATGCTGAGATGCTATTTGGAATTATTACTTGCCAAAGAAATATTAAGAAATTTTGAAATTGCTGATAAATAGATTAAATAGATTTCTGAGAAACAAATCAATGCCAGCTATTTTGAAAAGACAGAGAAAATTACCAATAATTGGAGTGATGCAGTCAGCTATTTATAAACCATTTATGATTGGTCTTGTAGGGAAATAACAATGAACTATGATACCAAATGCTTTTTTTNGTTTCACATGTTCTCCCAACACTTAATATTCCCAGAAAAACATAAAATTGATTTTTTCAACTTAAACCAGAATTATGCAATTTCCAGCTAAACCAGGGTAATGTCATTTATCTTTTTTTTCCCAAAACAACTAAGAAAACAATCAAATGCCTTAAATGAGAAGGTGACTGCAGACAGCTTTTGCTAGTTTCATCCACTAATGAAGTGAATAGCAAGTGAATAGCAACAATGTTTGACATTTCTATCAAGTCTTTCATCCCAAATCACCTTAATCAATTTCATATCCATTTAGACACATCTTTTAGCACTTACATATGACTGAAATCAAACCACGGAAATGATAGGCCACATCAAAAAAAAAAAAAAAAA
>VZUA01090063.1:0-14631 GCA_013401035.1 Horornis vulcanius
TTGTTTGTTTGTGTTTTGGTTTGTTTGTTTGGTCAATTGATACAAAGACTGCTTATCCTAATTAGGGGTGGAGAATTTTTCTCAGTACCTGAAAATTTTTTTCAGGTGGGAAAATAATTTGCAATTTGCTTCTTCCCCAGCGGACAGTGGGATGTAAGAAGGCTCTTTGGGTCTTGTAGCATAGACTTCACAAACACAAGGTTGCATACTGTAAACTCTACAGCTTTAGATCAATATTGAGCAATTCTATAGACAATTTCCCTGATATTGACTACTTCCAAGTAATATATTATAGCAATTACTAAGCATGTCACTAGTACTTCTCAAAATTTAGAGTTAACTGTGGTGTAGGTCACCTGTGTTAAAGGACATCTCTTTAGAAGTACCATGAGAAACAACCTGAAACCATGGCTCACCAATTAGCATTTGAGAGGTAGGATGTGGAAAAGGCCCTGACCCTGGTTCTCTTTTTTCTTTCCTTGTCAAATGTCAGGATAAGTTTAGTTACCACTATTGCTTTTACTTGATGTTTGTCCTATCTGTAGTTGGTCTGAATTAGTTTGAGCGCTGCAGACTATTGAACTTAAGGCAGAGTGACACTTAGTAGGGTCAATTCTGTCATAGCAGAAGATTTGTTATTGTTTGGGCACGCTGTTGTGGGATGAAATATCACCATCTATTTAAAAATGGTGGTGTGAAAAGATGAACACCTTAGATAGGCATAATCATTTCCAATTTGATGTTTCAGTATGTCCTACTGCAGAATTGGCTGGCTTGGTTGCTCTGCAGGCAATTTGTCAAAATTACTTATGCAAAATGTGATTTGAAAGGGTGGCATCTTAGGCAGAGGTGAAGAAACAGCTCAGAAATCCTTTCCTAACCCAAGTATACTTGCCCCATTCTAGACCTGTCCTAAAAAGGGATGATTAATCTTTCAAATGTCTTCAAGTCCCCAAAAGTATTTCTGCATTTCACTGTGTATAGAACACATTAGCTACAATATACTGTGATTGCCTTCATGGTTCATGTAAAAATAATAGTGCAATTGTTTATTAAAACCCAGGATTCATTTAGCACAGGTTTAGAGGAATGTACATAATACTGGATGGAAAGCTGCTTCTCTGAAAACCCCCAGCATGTGGGTTTTCAGTAAATGAGAACATTTGGTAAAGTTTCAGTTTTCACAGATGAAAGGTAAGAAAGATTTACATTTATACATAAACATGCACAGCAGGGGGAAGGCTCGTCTGCCTCACAGCTTGTGGCAACTGTTCAAATGAAAATGAACACTTCTGAGGAGTTCTATTCTGGGAAGAATAGTCCATGCTGCTCACTGTGCCAATGGCCCCAAGAGCAGTACACCTTAGATGTATCCCCAAACACAGGCTGGCTAACAAGCATATCCTCAGCTTCAAAGGGTTGTGGAGTTCAACAATTGTTTATTGATCATACATGAAAGAGCTCAGCAGCTTGTGGTGAAGGTTCCATCATATACCAGAAATATCCAGACTGCGTCCTAGGGAGAGACACAGGTTGGTAATGAAACAACATTAGTACAATTACTAAAGCAGCAGGACCTGAGGAGGCAGGAAGAGTCTGGCTGTGTATCTGCCTTGGCACCAGAGGACTTGTATTTCTGATTTTAAAGAAATGTTGCCCAGTTTGGGACAGGCCTCTGTTGCAAAATCCTCTGTGGATTTGTCTTACTGGAGGTAAACCTGCCTAGATGTTTTTTGAAGGGATGAGCAGAGACCTGCTCTGTTCCTGGGATAAATCAGAGAAATGGTGTTCCAGATTTATGTGACGCTGGAGGATCCTCTTGTTGGGGTTGGGAGGAGTTGCTTGAAGGTGACATTAAACAGCTTGGATTTTAGCTCATGTTGGATGGTGGATTTTGCCACAGCTAACAGTCCTGCTTCAGGGGTGTGTTCAAAGAGCTGCTACCCAGGTGTCCTGCATGACATTTATGTTCACTTTGAATCCTTGGGTGGTTTTTGATTGACCACCAAACTGTGCCTGTTTATTGAGTAGGAGAATTAATCCCTATCATGGAGAAAACAAATCCCCAGGCTGCTTCTTGAAGCCATAACCTGTTAGAGACAGAGCTGGGTGTTCCTGGTACAACCTCATGTCATGTGATAGGGAACCAAGTACTAAAAAGAAATCACAAGGTCTTTGCCTCATCCAGGTCTTACTCAAAAGGGAATAATTTGGTTTCACACTTGCTACTTTTTAGTAGGTAGTAGTGAGACTTTAAAGTAAGAGATAGTTGCCTGACATTAGCCAGTCCTTGAGTTTAGTCTTGCCTCCTCCTGCAAGAGGCACTGCTAACCAAGGAATAGATGCTCGTAGCCTAGGCTCAGCTTAGCCATCTTTATAACAGTTTATAGATGTCTTGCCAAAAAAAATAGCATTATATGTATTAGGACTGGCTCTAGACATTGCTGCATGAAGGAAGCTTCTTTATATGCTTCTACAAATGTGTTACTGAAGGCTATAGTTGCAGGAGGATGATAGTCCAGTAATGGTTTCCATAGAGTTAAGTTTGTATCCCATTATCCAAGAAGAGCTTGCAGCAAGCCTGAACAAAAGTTGCTGTTCTTGCCTCATTTTCTGTTAAAATATTTTCAGATCACCTTCTAGTATTACTGCATGTATATTTGCATTGTAATTAATCAGTATGTTCCATCTGCCATTTTTGCACAGGTGACAATCTTCTGTACTAGGAAAATGCCAAGTTGGGCTTTCTGACACTGGAATACCGTGATGTGTACTAGAAAGCTGATAAAACCTCTGACAGTTCTGTGCTGGTCATTGCACGTGAAATAACATTTTACACTGAGCAGATGTTGTCACAATGTCTTTATTTTGGAGGTTCAGCTGAGGGAGCAGATTGATAGTTTCTCACTGTTCATTCCTGGCTTGATGGCACTTACACTTCACTGCTCTGTCAAGGGGATGTTGAAGGGATGCTCTGATGAGCCTTTTGGGAGCTTTGTCTTTTTAAAAAAAAATTATTTCCATTATTGCAAACTGCGATAACTCCAGCTGGTGCTTGTATGTTTTTAAGTCCTCCAGCTATTGCTTGTGGGAGGCTTTATATANTATGGGGTTTTTTTCATTGTGCCCTGGTAGCTACGTAGTATCAGGGAGGCTGGCATTACTAACCTGTACCATGTGATGTTCTGTACCTGTTGATTGTGCTATTTTTTACTTTTCATTCTCAAGAAGTGCAGTACTTAACAGATACCTTGAAAAATGTTCTATCTTGCCATATATTTCTTCATATTTGATGAGTGTGGTTTCACCGTGAAAGATTTTGATGGAGGATTATTTTTCCCCTCTGCTTTGTGATTTTGGCTAAGAGGATTATTAAAAAAATATAAAATGGGTGAGCCTTAAAAACAGAATACAAATAATTTTTGTTCCTGTTATGAAACATCCCATTGCCTGAACTCCTCTCCTGGTGGGTCAGTTCCAGCAGCAGGGCTGAACTCTCCTTGCATTTAACACCTCTGAATGCTCCTGTGGTCATTACTTGCAGTGATACCTAGAACTAATTTGTAGAAACAATAGGGTAGAGAGGCGAACTGAACATTTTGTCCTTGAAATTACAGGAAAAAGTTAATAACATAGCTAAAACCCTAATTAATATTATTTTTAATCTTCTTTTTGAACCAGAACTACTGACATCTCTGCTATAATCTCCTGGATGCAAACCCGTAACAGCCTTCACCCACATACCCCATATTGTAGGAACCAGAGCACCTGAGCATATCTTTCTTTGTTGTCCTGTTCAATCAACCTTATGTACCAGCAGCTTTCCCTCAGTGGCAATGCCTGGGCATGATTCCCTGTGCTCTGTGCCCTGACTCAGTGCCTTGCACTTTGCCCTGATTGTAAACTTCCTTTTCTTTCTTCAAAGACATTGAGGGCAGAAAACAATTTTCTGGTAATAGTTCTGCTTTTATATGGATGGAGAAAATATCCTATCTATTTGTGGAAATGTATTGCCTTTAATACGCTTTTCCTTATCCTGTTAGCTAAAAAGATATTGCAAGGGTTTCTTTTTCCCTCAGTGGATTTTTCCGCATAATTAATGAGAAATTGCAATTGCAGTGTTCACCAACAAATCACATTCAAGCACTGTGAAAAACATAGTGTCATTTCCCACCAAACTTAATGAACAATACTGTATCACCTACTGAGTGGCAATCTGTAAAGCAGTGTCTGCTCAGGAGTTGATGCAGAATCATAATTTAGTGGCTGATATTCTCTGTTTACTTACAAAGCCTAAGTATTATAAATTTGTGGTCCAAAAGTTCATGCATAGGACGTAAGTTTTATTTCACAGAGTCCTTTCTTGGGGGGCTGTCATGGTTTTGGTCTGTCTGAAAAACTGTCTATCAAACAGCCTCAGGTGTAAGGGCCACACCGGGCTAAATATGGGCTGGCTTTAGCCAGCTCTCTCAGGTACTGGTAACAGGGTAGCAGTGGTGCTTGGCTTGTGCTGCCCATTTGCCCTTTGTCCCAGCTTGATGAATGAAGCTGGCAGCTTTGGGGGTGCAGATAAATTCCCATTAATAGTGGAACTGGGATCAGAAACTTAGTAATTTCTAAAATTACTTCAGCCTGAGAGGACTGAGATAAATGGGCTATCTTGGAGGGTAAAAAGTCCTCAACCACTTCACTGAAGCCTTCCAGCAAATCTACCTAGGTTTTTGCTGAGACGAAGCAAAGAAACACTCACTGCCCTGTTCACTGTATTGCCAAGCCAGTAATGAAAATCTGAACACTCAAAGTAAAGGAAGGTCATTAAGTACCAGACAGAATCCAGGTCCCTCCAGGGGGTATAGTGTCCCTTAAGCAAAGCAACCCTTCACTGCTGCTACACCATGCAAGAGTTCCTCATCCAGTTGGTGTCCAGGGGCACATGCTCCATAGTTGGTATGAAATAAGATACAAAGCTGAGAAAAAATCATAATTCTCAGTCATTTACTGTTACCTGATTGACAACCCTAATAACAACAACTTAACAAATGATTCACTTCTTTTTTTACTGGATGCAGTAAAAGGTCAGTTTTTCTCTGTTAAGAGAATGAGATTTGTATTCCAGGTGTCTGAGGTGCTATACATATGTGCATATGTACAGGTGTGCAACATCCTGAACATAAAATCTGAGTTTACCTCTCCTGGTCAGATCCTCTTTCCTTTGACTCTGGAAGAGTACAAAGGCCTGATCCCGTGGTCCTTCAAAAACAAAGAAATTACTGAAGTGGACTTCCAGCCATTACAAAAAATGCTCTATCATGGATTATTTAGGGTAGCTTCAACCTCTGTTGAACTCAGTGAAATTGCTAAATATTTACCTGGGTATAGCAGAGCGGGAAATCCAGCAGGTTATTTCTGCAGTGAACCTTAGTTCTCAAGGCTGCAAACTCTCAGCCTGGTCATAGGACACATGCCTTACTATGTACTTAGAAATCACTGCAACAGAACTTGCTTTCTATTCATGCCTTTCATTGTAAATCAACTGTAATATTTAGCAGCTCTCAGCCAAAGAAATTTTTCATACTTTATTGAAGAAGCCACTTTAACAATTACTTGTTAGGTTACATGGAAAAGCATAGGAAACCAAGTGCTGTTTGTTTTAAATGGAATCAGAATCAGAAGCCTTTTAAACAGATGTTTTTCTAGCAGTGTCAAAAATGGGGATATTGTGGGACATGCTATACTCCTAATTACCATAGGGGAACCCAGGTGTGATATTGGACACCCTGGCCCCTTTTCTTGTGCCAGTTTCCTATATGACTGAGAATTATAGCTGGAAAAAAACAGGGCTGGATGCCTCCTTACAGGTCACCTACTTGTCCTTTTACCTAAGGGAAAATTAACTGGAACTCTGCCATCCCTGAAACATGTTTATCCAGTAAGCTCTTAAGTATTATGGGGATGCCCAGGCCTCAGCTGAGACCTCACCTTCTCTGAGCTGGTTGTGAATATCTTGCCCAGGTTTCTTGTTGGTTCACCTTCCATGTATTTACCCATGAGGTGATTTATGTCTTTGAAAGAATTTAACTCTCATTCATCCCATGCTTCTCTCTACCTTCACTCTTTCCTAAGCAGTCCTTTGTCTTTCTGCCTGTATATAGCATCTGTAAATGGGAATTATGGAAGTATAAATATTATGCTAAGGAAAAAAACAGAAATATTTTTCTCTTGTTTTTTAGCACAGGAGATTGGGAAAAAACTTCTCATCTTGGTTTGGATAATTTGCAGCATATTTGAGCCTGTAAAATTTTGCAGTGGAAGGAAAATAGAGAAGAAAAGATGAGAAGCAGAAGAAATTGTGCTAAGGTCATTTGAAGATCATGAAAGTAATGCAGAAGAGATTCATTCATTTCCATAGCCTTTGGTTTAGGCCCATAGAAGACAATTTATGAGAGCCCAAGGGCTTTGGAGTGAGTTTGTCTCTGCAGTTTATTACAGGTTGTGGGATTACGGCAAGAGCGAATTTAGTGGAATCATCAATCTCTCAAACAACTCCTCATCATGCCTCCCCTTTCTCTCCTCTTTTGCTCTTCCTCCTTGGCAGCTCAATTTTGCAGCACATGGAGTAAGAGGCAGATTTCCCCGTTCAGGTGCAACTGGGTTGGGGTATTGAAGACTCACCTGATTAATACGCTATGGGAAAGGAGGGCAGGTCAGGGGAGAAGAGCTGACACCAGGGAAAATTTACCTAAAAGTCTTCTGCTTGAGAGCTGCAGGCACTATCTGCTTCTAGAGTTCCCTGCACCTGTGAAAAGACTGGAAAAGAGAATTTCTCCAGGCCTTTTGGACCCATGAGTATTGCTAAACCCCTGAGAATTAAAAGTCTCTAGAGGCCACCCCAGCTTCTTTGGCAAGAGAGTAAAAGACAAGACACAATCATCCAACATTCAGGGTCGGACTCAGTTTGAGATTACAAAACCTCAGCGTGGGGGACTGAGAGCTGTAATGCCGAGGAACCCATCACAGGTCATGGCATCCCAGCTGAGACATCCCTGGGGTGGAGGGAGCTCTCAGTGGCCAGGCACTAGAGACCTGCATGCCTGGTTGGGTGCCAGCACACAGTGTCATTGAAGTTGCCTTGCCTCCAGCAGGCCATGGTCCTTTGTAGGCTATGGGCAGCGCCTGCCAGCCGTGTCTTGGGTGTCCCATGGCATCCCAAAGAGCACTAAATCCTTCTGTATGCAGAACTTAGTCAAGCAGTAGGCAAATATATCAGGGTGAGCTGAAATATTTTCTGAGGTTTTTCCTGGCTGTGCTTCCTCAGGGTTCAATCCAGTTGTCTGCATATAGGTGCCTAGTGCTGACTGAGAGGTGCTTGATTGTCCAAGACATCGGTGTGGGCTGGTACACACGGCATAGGCACCCACAGGAGATTAATGCCTTACGTAGCTGCAGCTGGGGACCACAAGTGTCAGATGGCACTGAACACCTAATCTGAACTGAGATCTCTATCTCCACCCACCACAGTGGGCCCTTGGTGCTAATTCACATGTAGACTTCCCTAAGTAAATTCCTAAAAGTACAAGGACACTCTACAGCTGCTGGCTACTCTGGGCTAGCTACCCTTATCTCCTTCACTAACCATACCTTGAGACAGGGATGTCTTCTGATAAACCCAGATGGCACTTTTACTAATCAAACACAGTTCTGACTGGAGAGTACAGTATCCTTACCTTTGAACAAATTAGATAAAAATAACAGAACATGGACCAGAACTTTTATTCTTAGGCAAAACAATGTTCCAGGTTGCTGGTAGAGCTGATCTAGCGCATTAATTAATACCGAATAATTATTAATTACTGTGTAATCATGCTAAGATATTACAGTCATTTCCCAGGCACTAGTCTCTAACTACAGAGAATGATAAATTGACTAACATCCATTGATTTGTTTGTGACAGTATTTAAAAAGTAGAAGTTATCAAAGCACTGTTTTGAGCAACATGACTTCACTGATTATATATCTCATCTATCTTGCTAGGCTGATTCCCCTCTATATTATTAACTCTGAAACTTGATTTCTTCTAACAAAGAGTTATTTTAAATCCAGTTTTTCCATTACACAGTTATTTCCATCTGTTTTTTACGCATGTATTGCTAACAGCTGAAAAGTCAGTGATGGCAACATGGTGTTATGTGAAGTGCCAAATATAGGCGATGAGGTACCCCAAAATGCTGACTGATCAGTGACACCCTTCATATACTGCTAACATGCTTGAGAAATCAATGTCACAAGGACACCCCATCACCTGGAACATTTTCTTCATACCTCAAAGACCCCCTGGGTGGGGTCCGTACCAGTGGAGCCCTGAAGCCATGGCAGACTAACTCCAGTCATCCATAAGTAAGGTCTAGGCTAAGCTTTTGAACGGCTTCCATCAATGGCCAGAAAGGCAGAGGAAGACATTTCAAAGGATGAGTCACTTCCTCCTTGACTAGAGAGGGAACTTAATCTTTAACTGAGGCTGGATACCTTACTTTTAGACAGCTGAAGTTATGTGACATGAATACTTCCAAAGTCCAAAACCTGTAGGAGTATTACTCTGGAACCTTTTGCCCTGTACTTAGAAAATTGCTGCGTCTGCTATGATTTTAAGTAAAGGTCTTTTGTCAGTAAAATTGAGGCTTGAGTAATAGGCTTGACATTTAAAATTGTCTTAATGAATGGAGAGACCTGGAAAGGCCATTTAAAGTTCTATGTCTTTCTATCTATGCACTGAGTAACTAATGCTGGTTTGGTTACTAATTTCTGCATGGTATAGCAGGTTACTCAGCCTATTATCTTACTCATTTCATCTAGACCAGAATTTGAGATTGACAAGTACCACTGCTCAAACTGCTTTCAATCACTGCCACTCTTTCTGCAGTTGCCTTACCTGTGCTTCATTATTTGTACCAGTCTCTGGCATTCCAGGACTTTAAATAAAATGATCTTAGTGCTAAAGGTGCTGCTGGAGAGGTTGGTTTGGACTCGTTGGTTTGCATCTCTGAAGACTGTTTGACAGTGAAAAGTTTGCCAAAAGGCAGAAAGCTTAGAATTTTTTCTTCTACCTGATATTAACTTTTTTCTAAGATTTTAACTCTTATTTTCCATTTCAATGAATCTTATGTAATGGATTGTATTTTGATCATCAGCTCTGATTTTAGAATCTCCTAAAAGGACCTTGATTTTCAATCATATGAACCTATGGCTTTTTTATGATGGCACCAAGAGTCTTGATTTTCCACTTTGTGTTGCCCTTTACAAATCCAGGGTTACTGTTTTTAATAAGAAAACACAACAAAAGTACCAAAAAATGGGCAATTGTTACCAATTGTGCCCTAAGTTTCATTATGGTTACAAAGCATTTTAGGAGTCATTGAAATAATCAAATTCTAAAATGTAGATCTTGGCCAGTACCCTTCAGAGCTGACAAATAACTTAAGATGTCTCATTTCCTAAGTAAACACCTTGACAACGTCAAAAAAATTGTTGGATTTGACAAATGTGCCAACTCCCAATCTCTGAAAATCAATTCTTTTCATTCAGTCAAACTAGATCTCCAGAAACACTGACTGCTAAATGTACTGATCTTAAGTTTAGGAGCAAAAGGCACACTTCTCACTTCCCAAGCTATTTTTTCAATCACTCAGATTAATGAATTGTCTTGGCTTAGAAAGGGATTTTCTGTACAAGTTTTCTTTTGACCTTGAATATTAAATTTGGCTCTGACAAGCAACATCAGTCAGAATTTAAATATATAGGCTTGGAATTTCAAGTTTTGTTTTTGTATTTGTCCCCTTTGTCTAGTGCCATGAAGTCTTTTATTACAAAATTATTTCTTTGCTTCCTTTCAATGAATATGTAAAATTCAACCTATGGCAGAAAATTATTTCCCTTTTGATAGGTTTGTTTGTAAAATTTTTTGTGCACTTCCACCTCACATCCCGGTTCTACTGAATTTGAACTGCATAAATTTGTGGTTATGATCAACAACATAAGTAATTCAGTTTTCCAAATGCCTTGCTGAGAAGTCTGATTATCTCAAACAAAAGAAACAGGGGGCTGGTATTTACAAACTATGTGTTATCAAGATCAGAGAATAGAGTTGTGATATTAAGATGATTAAAGCTGCTTAAGACACAATCTCACATTCAAGGCTCAAGATTTTCTTTAATGAGATGAAGAAGTGTTATGGTGTAACCCCTGTCAGCAGCCAAGCCCCATGCAGCCCCTCGCTCACGCCCCTACTGGTGGGATTGAGGAGAAAACCGGAACGGTGAAAGAAAAAACTCCTGGGTTAAGGTAAAGACAGTTTAAAAGAGAAAGCAAAAGCCGCGAGCACAAGCAAAGTAAAACAAAGGATTAATTCACTGCTTCCCATGTTCAGCCATCCTCAGGAGAGCAGCGCCCCATCACATGAAGCGGTGATCTGGGAAGACAAACATCATCACTCCAAATGTCCCTTCCTCTTTCTGGTCCCCACTTCATACACAGAGCGTGATGTCAGATGGTCTGGAAAATCCCTTTGGTCAGTTGGAGTCACCTGTCCTAGCTGTGTCCCCTCCCGATCTCTGATGCATCCACAGCATGGCAGTACAAAAGCAGAAAAGGTCTTGGCTCTGTGTAAGCCCTGCTCAGCACTAACAAAAACATCTCTACATGAACAACACTCTGTTCAGCACAAATCCAAAACAGACCCCCACACCATCCACTGTCAAGGAAATTAACTACCCCAGCTGAAACCAGCACAGGAAGAAACCCACCACCTATGACTCCAAAAAGTATCTTACACAGAAAGACATACAGCCTATAATTTAGCCTTATTTGATGTGTAAGTCTGAGAGCTCCATCAGACACTGATTCTTTTAAACACATCTTTTTCTCTCCTTGTTGCTGCTGGTAGCTGGTGGGAACTTCACCTTTTCAATGCCAGCATCAGCTTTTGGTGGGAGAGCTTTATTCTCCTTTGATTTTGGGTCATCCACAGAGATCTGCCTGTCTCCAAGCCGTAGATAGGCACTGCTTCTACAATGCTGAAAGCTGCAGCACTGCCATTAGATGACATTCCCTTGCATACCTGAGGTCGTGGCTGATGGGTCTATTTGGTGCAGAACACCTTAGAGGAGAGGGCAGATGTGGCAGTGTTCTTGCCCTTAGGTATGAAGAGGCTCTGCTGTCTCCTGAGTGAACAGAAATTGAAAGGGTTGATGTGATTTGGAAGATTTTGAGAGACTTTATGGGCTGGTAGGTAAAAACAGGCTGCTCCCTTCTCTTGAGCTTTCCTTTTTCCACTGCCTGCAACCCATACAGCAATAAAAGTGACAATGCGGAACAATCAATCAGAAACAACTACCCTAGGATTAGACTTGGATCAGAAAAGTCAAGAAGAATTTGTCTGATTTTTAGAGTAGAAGGCTCTGTGCCATGTGCAAATCAGATCCTCTATCCAGCTTCAGGTCAAATTTCTCAAGCCGGTTTTCAGATACCAAGGTCACCAGAACCAGCATCCGCTTTTTAAAATGTGGACATTTATCCCAAATGTTTCACACTGAGATCAGAGTATGCACAATTGAGATTCAGTGGAAGAGACAAGAACATTAAGAGATTAGGAGATTATTTAGTGGCTTGTCTGCTGTTATGCAGAGTGCACCACTTAAGGGAACCTAAAGTTTCAGCTTACTTGTGGAATTTTCATCGTGATGTGAATGAAGAGGTCACAGAAATGTTTTGCCAGACATTTCAATAAGCATATCCTTTGGAAGAACATGGAAGCACAAGGAATTGATTCTTTGACTCAGTGCATTAAATCATGTTTTAAGCATTAAACTGGCAGCTGCTAAGCAATTAAATGATACGCCTATTTCCAAGTGCTGCTATAAAGCATATAGCCAACGTCTTTAAAAAAGTGTACAGTTACAGCATACTTTATGAAAGGTTTCTGTCCCTTACACTTCATGAATTATGTGCAGGTTTGACAGTGTAGGAAGGCTTTGATCAAACCAGTCCAGAGCGTCAACATTTCTCCAGAATGGCAGACAGGAACTCCTGGAGAAAAAGGAAATTAGTTTTCTCCCTGCCTTGGGCTGCAATGAGGGGAGTGTAATTGCTGTTCCTATATAAGTTTGTATTTGTAATACTGGAACTTTTTTTTAATCACCAAGGAGCCTTGGTGTCACAAAGAGAGGCTAAGCTGTTTATAGGCATCCCCTTTGTACAGGCTGATTGATCTATCTGCCAAAGTCAGTGTGAAGCCTCCCTCTGAGTCTCGTGTCCTTCACTGGCACACAAGCACAAGCCCCAGCATGGCACCGGGGTGACAAGTGCCCCACCAGCCTGCACCCACCAGAGACACTCCTGCTTCTTCTTTGTTATCAGAGATTTTGGTTGTGGGGATGAACTTCCCAAACTCAACATATCTTAACAGTATCTTGACAAGATACTGGGTCTGTCTGCCTGCTAGGTTGAAATATGTTTTTGCTATTCATTTTCAAAATGTTTTTCAGGAATTGTGCCTCTTGCCTTCTTTCCCCTGACATTTCTTTGGTGAAATGAATGGGTCTGTAGCTGTCTGTTTGAAGAAGACCCCTTCCCTGCTTCTGAAGACAAGCAGACTGTACTTTTGATATGACTTCCCTGGGTTAAACCCTACTTTGAAGAAGCTTATGATTCACAAGACGTATAAATGCTACCTACCTACTGTTCACCACCTCTTGCTGTTACACAATCTTTCAAATCTGATAAACACTTCTAGAGCTTTGTCATATTCTCTTTGTTCAGGTACTTGAACAGTCTTCTGTAGGATAACACATAATTGATACAGTTTGACTTTCACTGTATTGCAGATTTAAATCCCTCTGGAGCATCCTAGTTTATCAGAGGACTCTTCCATTTGGGAAAATGGGCTTAATTCAGTACAAACAACTCTCTAGCGAGGCTAAGAGGGAAAAAAGAAAGATAAGCTGGAAATTAAGAAAAACTTTCATCATCAAGACCTTGAAGCAAATAATAAAAAAATCTTACCTCTAGGCCAGCTGCACAGACTGCTGCAGAGAAAACACTTCAATGGCAGAAAGGCAGCAAGCTGCCAGAGGGGGAAATTATTGCCTTGGTAGACCCCTTCTGCCTCATGAGGATTGCACCAGAGATACTCCATTTGAGAGTGCCGTAGGAAATTTCTCCTCATGGTTAGAAAGAGGCAAGTTAAAATGGAAGAGGCTTTAGTGGTCCAGCATGTAGATAACTGGGTTTTTGGTGCCAGCTAGATGCAACAGTGGGAGATCTTGTAGATCTCTACCTGAACTTTTAAGGAGTAGCTGCACAGTGGTCTGCCTTGTCCCATGGCTGTCTTTGCTGAAATGCTCCCAGTGCCACATGTCAGCACAGAAAGACTGAAAATCATCACTCTCAGGTTGTGATTTAGGAAATGAGGAAAAGGAATCATGCAGAATTGACATACACGGGAAGCTTTTGAAAATCTGGGTTCTACATGAAGAAACGCTAGAAATGGAAGGTGGTATTCAAAGTGGAAAAAGTTGTATGGGAAATTAACAAAGAACTGTGAGAAAGCAAAGAGCTGTAGCATCTGAAAAGCATGTCCTCTGGTTCAAAGGCATGAAAAGCAACATCTTCAGATGAGTGGCCATGTAGAGGCTGATAGCCCAGGAGAGAAACAGTTACAGAACTGTTTACCATTTACGGAATCAGAAGGTTATTCTGAGGAAAAAATCCTGTTTAAACAAGGTGCATGTGAGGACACACAAACACACACACAGAGGTAACTGTATCAAGGGGGATATGCTTCCCTGAAATACTAGAAGTCTAAAAGCTGAAATTATGGAACAGGTACGTTTGCTTTTGAATTTGAAAGCTGACATAGCAGACACCTCAGAACTGGAAAGGAAAACAATAATTATTGGGATATTGTAACAATTAGGAAAAAATACTATTTAAAAAAAGGAAAAAAAAAAGAGGAAAGAGTGGCTGTCCAGCTCTAACCGTGCATCTGTGTATTAAAAAAGACACTCAGTCTAATCAGGTAATCAGTGTAAATGATTGACTCAAAATGCAGTCACCATACATAAAAGCTCCATATCTAAATACCAAAAATGCAGTTTTATGACTATACTTTAGTCCAGGATGGATCGATAGAATTACTACAATGATGACAAATGCAGGAAAGCCCATAAGAATGAGATACGTGAGCTTCTTTATATAAATGAAGTATGTGCAGTTCGATTGTATTTGTAGACTGCACCACAGAGGAGCTGGTCAGAGAAAAGGCAGGTGGAACAGAAGCTCTCCACTGAAAATGGAGCTATGCACAGGCCTGGGGTTAAAATCCTACTGTCAAAGCCACAATGGTCAATTGAAAAAAAAACAACAACAAAACCCTAAAGCAACAAACAACAATATAAATATTAGATTTGAAAGGAAACAAATGAAAGGGTGAAGTGTTCACAGGTGACATAAGAATTGTCTGAAAATACCACAGATTTGAACAGATATGTGATCACTCAACAAAAGGAAGACCAGCAAAAAACCCCACCATCAAACTGCTGTGGTTCAAGATTGAGGAAAGGCCATCCTTAAAATATTATC
>VZUA01090065.1:0-31611 GCA_013401035.1 Horornis vulcanius
TAAAGGGTTAGCAAGTTCTCTTCACAGAGAGGCACAAAGAGCCCCAAGCCACACCGAACGCTATGCGCGGCGGGGGCAGGGCCGAGACCGCAGTAGTCAAACACTACCCGCACCTTCCCTGCCCGCTCTCCGGCTCCTCGGACAGGGTCCCGGAGAGAGGCGGGGAAGCAGCGTGGGAGGAATGGAGGGGAGGGAGTGGGTCTGACCTGCCGAGCCGCCCTCAGCGCCCAGCACAGCGCGGCCGCCGCCATCTTGTCGCTGTGCCGCGCGTGCGCGCAGCCGGGGCGGTGCCCGCCCTCAGGCCGCGCCCGCCGCATTCCCAACGTGCCCGGTATTTTCAAATCCCTGAGGGTGGAAGTGTGGTAAGAGCCCAGACCGCGTTTGAGGGCTGTGTTCAACTCCTGGCCCTGCATAGGACAACTCCAAGAATTCCACCATGTACCTGAGAGCACTGTGCAAGCTCTGGCAGACTTGGTGCTGTCACCGCTTCCCTAGAGAGCATATCCCAGTGCCCCACCAGCCTCTGGGGGAAGAAACTTTTGCTAATATCCAAACCTTTGGGTAAGTTACAGCACTTTGCAGACAACACTGAATAATCATAACCCCAAACAGAGAAAAATAAATTCGAAATTCTGCTTCCATCGTTTTTGTTCAGTGAGGGAAACTGTCCTGTTCCACTGCCTAGGGCTTTGCTTAGGCAGCATTTAAAGTATGTCTATTTCCTAATTTCAGGGAGAGCGTGTATCACGGTTTTGATGTTGAATTCATAGTTTCCTGTTTATATCAGCTCCAGTTTGTATTAGCTACATTCAAAAAGTCTTCAAGAAGCTGGTTCTCTCAGTTTGTCAAGCTGCTTGTTGTGTGTGTGGTAGTTGTTTTACTTCGATGTTTGGTGTATTATACTGGTCCAGAAGCATGTAATAATCTGGAAGAAGTAGCTAGGTTGGCTGACTAATCAAATTTTATTATCTGTGCTACAGTCAGCAGCTTTCCTAGGTACTTACTGTGGTAGCTTCCTGCTGGTTGCAAGGGGAGAATTTCAAGCTTTGTTCTCCAATGTAATTGTATATAACTTGCTATTTTTCCAGGTGGTAAAATTAATTGGTAGAATATTAGCATAGCAGATAAAATAGATGTGATCAAATGGGATTTGGATGTTACAGCCTGCATTCTTTTCTGCAGTATTTTGTATATCACTTCCCCTTTTGTGTTTATTAGATGGTCCAGATGTGGGAGGAATGGGTGAGAATGCAAAGGAGAACTATTTCTTCAGCCAGGGCTCACTCCCTCACTTGCTCAGCAGCATCTCCTGTGTGATTGGCACTTCCCCAGCTGATTAATGATATCCCTCAGGCTGCTACCATCTTCAGCTCCTTCAGCACAGCTTTTGGTTGCAGTAAATCAAAGGAACTTTGCAGAATCTGAGGGTTTGTCAGCTAAAAACTGGGCTCAGTAATGCACCTGTAATGCACAGTAATAACCGTGTGGGTAGTTCTTGAGGGATTTTTGAAAGTATTTTGCTGAATAAATGTAGTGTTTAACTGCTGCTGAGTTTAAGATATTTTTATAAATTTTTATTTTCTGATGTTCTCCACCTGAATTTCTCATCATTAATATTACAAACACGTGTGTTGATATGGTAGTCTCAGTAACAACCCTGTGATTCTTGCAGACAGATGTACAGAGCTGGAAAGGCTTTCTGCCTTTTGACTGGTAGCAGAGCATAAAACAAATGGGAAATGATTCTTCCTGCTGATGGGCAAGAGGAATGCTGAGCAGGGGAATCATTCCCAACCCCAGCTCCTTAGGTGGTTTGGAAGAGGGAAACGCCCCAAGGCCTCTATTGGTTCCTTTCATCTGCTCCGTGGGTTCTTAAATTCACTGCAGGGGCTGCTGCTGGTTTGCAGCTGGGAGGGGGAAGAGGAGAGGATTTGGCCACTTTTTGGTTTGCTCAATTTACCTTTGCAAGTGGTGCCTGTATCTGAAGGGCTCTGAACCAGACTGTTGAAAATACTTGACAGGTAAGAGAAAAATCTTTTTAATGTCTTTGAGATTCCTAGTGTTTGTTTTGAGGGAAAAACTGAGTTTATTTCTGACTTCTTAGAGAAGATGCCCTCCAAGGGTTTTGAGGCCTTACACAAACATCAATAATCCTGTATTATGGCATGTATTAATATTACAAAATGTACAGCAATATTTAGTGGGGTTTTTAAGCCCATTTTGAAGGGCATAAGCTTTCCCAGGTTTGTCTCCTCCAACCATATAAAACTACATATCTGCTAATATAAATGAGAATTTTGCTTTTGGATCTAATGGAGCTAGGGTTTAACCTAGAAGGGTTTTTTTAGGATGTTTGTTCCTAAAAATTTGTGGTTTAGGCTTTGATTTCTGTGTGTCAGTAGGTGTTTTAAAAGCCCTTCCTTTTATTGTGAGACCATGCTAGAATTTGACCACATGCATCTTCTGATAATTGTAACAAACACTCTTAAGCTCAAGAAATAGCTCAATATTTTCTCATCCAAAGGCTCTTCCTGGGCCTTCTTGTGCACCTTTCCACAGACTCAGGGCTGAAAGCCAGTAGAAGTTAGAACAAAGAGTAGTGGCTCTGAGTGACAGAGCACAAGGTTAGATCAGATTTTGGGCAGGAATTGTTCCCTGTGAGGGTGGGGAGGCCCTGGCACAGGGTGCCCAGAGAAGCTGTGGCTGCCCCATCCCTGAAGTGTTGAAGGCCAGGCTGGATGGGGCTTGGAGGAATCTGGTCTAGTGGAAGGTGTCCCTGCCAGGGCAGGGAGCTGGAAACAAGTGGTCTTTAAGGTCCCTTCCAACCTAAACCATTCTGGGATTCTGTGAGTCAAAGTGTTTAGCACCTAAAATGAAATTCATCAATGTTTTCATAATAAAAGTGCCTTGTTGATTATCTTATTTATAACAAAGATGTCAGTCCTTGGATATGTAAAATCAATCCAATACAGGAATTAAAAAAATGTTTGAACTGTGCAGGCAATGGAACAAAGGTTTGCTTCAGGAAATACTGACTTAAATAGAAGGCTACTGACTGAAGAGAAGGGAGCCAGGTGACTTGTAACAAAATGCATAATTATGGTAATGAGAAAATATGCAAATGCTGTTGAACCTCTCTGCACATGAGTATGTAGGATTTTGAAAGCAATCTCTCATTCACATGTGAACAGTTAATACACCTTGCTTATCAGACCTTGCAGAATTAGCATGAAAGAAAAGATAAATATGAGTCCAGAAGCACAGTAGCTCTTTGGCTGATTACAATTCTGATTTTTTTTATTAACTATTTTGAGTCATTCCAAACTTTTATAGTGAAAAAGCAGGTTCATTCAGTTTGGTAAAAAAGGGAGATACCTGCAAAAGAAACAGTCTGGCCAAACTACTGATTGCATTTCTCATTGGTAGTCATTGGTTGCACTAATTGCAAGCATTAATTTCATGAAGATTGCACAATACTGAAAACAGAATGCTGGCTGCCTTACTACAGCAGCTGCATGGAACAGCTTCTGTGACCCATCCTAGAGAAATGGAAACGTGATGCACAGCTTTCAAAGGCAGCTGAGGTTTGGAACAGTAGAGCTGTTTTACTACAGAAAATAAAGGCAAATAATCCACTTGGTTAAATGAAATTATACTTATGCAAAGTCTGTAAAACTAGTAACTTGTCTCAGCCAAGTACATCACTGAGAAAAATATGTAAAACTGAAGTAAAACAGGCTGGGCATCTTAGTGTCTGAGTAGCAGTATCATCATTTTATGCACATTTTGAGCCCCCACTTTATTTTTGTCTGATTGCCAACAAAAGATAATAGCCCCCAACGACTGAGTTCTGCTCTTTGGTGCATTAACTTGTGTGGTTCTTTATTGCTAAAAGCATTGCAAGACTTAAGGAGCATGACTGAATTCCAGCTTACTGAGGGGTGAGCTGGTTTATCACCTTCTGTGCTGCTGCATCTGCTGCTGTGTCTAAGCACACAGCTTTGCCATGTGCTCTGCAGGTGCCTTTGCTGCTCTCCACAGGCTGCTGCTACACACTTCCCTGCTCACACTGTGTCACCTCCATGCTTTAAACAGAATTCAATGGTCAATTTCTATTTGAGGGCAGAGCCTATGATGAACGTGGATCACTGGTAATGCTTGTGTCTCCTCAGACTGAAAGTGTTGGTCAGACAGGTCTGTGGCTGTTCTTGTAGAGTTAGTGAAGTGTTGGCTGTTTGGAGATCAGCAGCACTTCTGTGAACTTGCAAAGGACTTTCTGACATACCTTCTAGCATTTGTCATTCCTCTTGTGTTTCTTTAGAAACCTCCCTGGTTTCAGGATGCTTGAACGTGCCACTTTTCTAACTAGGAATTAGATAATTAGGAATCTGCCACTTCTCCTGTCTCTAGTGCTGTGATACACTTGGCAGTTCCATTCTAGCTTGAGCATACAAAGACTGTGCTCAAAAAATCACATTCTGTATTCCCCCTTGGTACTCAAAAAACTCAGGTCTCAAACTTGCCCCATGGCTTCTTTTACCATGTCTCATTTTATTCTGGCTATTTTGCTTTATTGTGTCTTACTTCTAGTGTTGTGTTGTATAGCTCTGTGGCTTGGATATGTGCATAGTCAGCTCTGCCTCATTTCTCAGTCTTAGAATTCCCTCTCTCTGCAACCATGGAGCTGTCCCAGACCTGCATTCCCTTCACCTGTGACTCCAAGTCCCCCTCTCTCTCCTCAATCCTCTCTCCATGTCATCTGTACCTAGAAGGCCTATACCCTAAATCTTCAAGCACTGGGCAGTAGGGTGGAAAAAGACTTGCAGAGATAGATTGTTGGCATCTTTGACACAAATATTCCATGTTCTCTCCAGCTTTGATCATCCTATGTTTTCCTCTGCAATAACTGAAAAGATGTGAACAGGGTTTCTTTCATCTCTTCCCTTAGGAGACTATTCTGTGCCTGGTAGATCTGACTGTTAGGCATTCTTTCCTAAATTAGTCCTTTCCCTAATCTGCTTTTATTGCCAGTTACATGTATGACATTTTATGCTCCACAAAAAAGTCAGTTAAACCCACTCTTTTTAACAGCAGGGGAAAAAAAATCTTTTTATTATATGATGTGGAAGCCAAAAAAGTTGTTTTCTTTCATTATGTTTGACAGAAGTGCTTGTATACAGGGGTTTTGCCTCTGGAATGATCTCTAAGCCCAGGAAAATTTGAGCTCAGTTTGTGATTCCCATGAACCCCTAATTAGTCAACAACATTATGTTACAACCCAGGATGTTATTAATCACTAGGTGCTGAGCAAAGGGATTTCCTGCATGTCTGTCTGTTTGGGGACCTCATCTCCAGGGGTTTGGAAATAAACCACACAAAACAAAGCTTTGGGGGTTTCCTGCAGTGGACTGTGATGAGAGTCTGTAGAATTTAGACATAAATTTGTTCTGAGCTTTATGATTTGTTTCAGAAGTCTGCACAGGAGAAAAAGAAAGGTGGAGCTAGTTTCTGTGTGGGAGAGGATGGGTTGGGGTGGGAAAGCTGCATCTTTGGTCAGAAATAGGCATCTGCAAAACACCAGGAGGGAGAGATAGGGAAGGAGCCCTGGTTTCACAGAGCACCATACTTGTTCTCCTCCATTTCACTTAATATACATTAAATGTAGGTAAGTGCTGAGTGGAGGTGGAAAAAAAAAAAAAAACAAACCACAAAACTAATTACTACTTGGGTATAGGCAGCAGAGATGATTCCCTTATTTTATGGATTTTATGGATAGAATCATAGAATTTCTAAGGTTGGAAAAGCCTCTAAGATCATTAAGTTCAACCATTAACCCAGAATTGCCAAGCCCTTCACTAAACCATGTCCAAGTGCCATATGTCTTTTAAATCTCTCCAGGGGTGGTGATTTCACTTCTGCCATGGGCAGCCTGAGTGAGTTTACCCTTTCAGTTAGGAAATTTTTTCCTAATACCTAATCCAAATATCCCATAAAAGGTATCAGGTAAGAAATTGTAGATTGAATCTTGAAATCCATGCATTGTTTTCATTGGTGTCTGTGGTTATTTTCTTGAAGAGAGATGTACCAAAGTGGCCTGCAAAACAGGTATAAGTGGGAATATGTCTGCCCAGTGGTGGTGTAAGGTTTGTTTAGATTTTAGCAACCAAAGCCTCATGTTTCTGGACAGGAAGGACACCTTCTTGTAGCTGTGCTGCCTGTGGAAGGCATAGGGATATTTCCAAAGCTTTGGCAGACATGCAGGAGATATAAGGATGTTTGACAGAAACAGAATTTTTACTGTAACTCAGGATTGGATGAATTATTATATTGGAGTATTATATGAGTCCAGATGTGCTGTCACTAGGGATGCCAAGAGCTTTCTAGTTATTACATTACCTAATTTAGACTTAAATATTTTTTTTTTCTTCTGCTTGTGCAATGAATAACACAACTGCTTAGTAAGTCACATATGGTGGCATTTTGAATTTGCATCCTGTGGTATGACATTCAAAGTTTTTAACCAAATATATATATATATATATCACCTTCTGTAAAAATTGACATGTACCATTAATGCCAACATTTAGTGCACAGTATTGAATAAGCCAACTGATAAATTCAGATTTCTAACTTTATATTTTATCCTTCCTGCCCTCCTTGTTCAGCTTTTACCTTCTTATGCTTATCTATGAGGTGTTCATTAGCTCCAAAATTCTTTGTGGGTTGACTGCACAAAACTTTTACAGCAAACATGTTTTTTTGATGTGAATGACTGTACCTGAAAACTTTAAACATTTCAAACTTCAGTTTTGACCTCTAAATGTCAATGAAATTTAAGAGTAATATTTTAGTTAGTTAGTTTTATGTCTGAATTTTGAGACTTAATTAGCCTGAAAATAAGTTCTTCCTATATATTTATGCAAGGTAGGAAAGAACAATTACTTCTGAAATAAAAGTATGGGAAAACAAGTAAGTGTACANCTAATTACTACTTGGGTATAGGCAGCAGAGATGATTCCCTTATTTTATGGATTTTATGGATAGAATCATAGAATTTCTAAGGTTGGAAAAGCCTCTAAGATCATTAAGTTCAACCATTAACCCAGAATTGCCAAGCCCTTCACTAAACCATGTCCAAGTGCCATATGTCTTTTAAATCTCTCCAGGGGTGGTGATTTCACTTCTGCCATGGGCAGCCTGAGTGAGTTTACCCTTTCAGTTAGGAAATTTTTTCCTAATACCTAATCCAAATATCCCATAAAAGGTATCAGGTAAGAAATTGTAGATTGAATCTTGAAATCCATGCATTGTTTTCATTGGTGTCTGTGGTTATTTTCTTGAAGAGAGATGTACCAAAGTGGCCTGCAAAACAGGTATAAGTGGGAATATGTCTGCCCAGTGGTGGTGTAAGGTTTGTTTAGATTTTAGCAACCAAAGCCTCATGTTTCTGGACAGGAAGGACACCTTCTTGTAGCTGTGCTGCCTGTGGAAGGCATAGGGATATTTCCAAAGCTTTGGCAGACATGCAGGAGATATAAGGATGTTTGACAGAAACAGAATTTTTACTGTAACTCAGGATTGGATGAATTATTATATTGGAGTATTATATGAGTCCAGATGTGCTGTCACTAGGGATGCCAAGAGCTTTCTAGTTATTACATTACCTAATTTAGACTTAAATATTTTTTTTTTCTTCTGCTTGTGCAATGAATAACACAACTGCTTAGTAAGTCACATATGGTGGCATTTTGAATTTGCATCCTGTGGTATGACATTCAAAGTTTTTAACCAAATATATATATATATATATCACCTTCTGTAAAAATTGACATGTACCATTAATGCCAACATTTAGTGCACAGTATTGAATAAGCCAACTGATAAATTCAGATTTCTAACTTTATATTTTATCCTTCCTGCCCTCCTTGTTCAGCTTTTACCTTCTTATGCTTATCTATGAGGTGTTCATTAGCTCCAAAATTCTTTGTGGGTTGACTGCACAAAACTTTTACAGCAAACATGTTTTTTTGATGTGAATGACTGTACCTGAAAACTTTAAACATTTCAAACTTCAGTTTTGACCTCTAAATGTCAATGAAATTTAAGAGTAATATTTTAGTTAGTTAGTTTTATGTCTGAATTTTGAGACTTAATTAGCCTGAAAATAAGTTCTTCCTATATATTTATGCAAGGTAGGAAAGAACAATTACTTCTGAAATAAAAGTATGGGAAAACAAGTAAGTGTACAACAAATCCTCTTGCTCCATGTGTTAACAGATGTGCTCTAGCGGCTTCTAGATGAACTTTACCAGTGCTAAGGTGATAAAACAGGTAAAAGTCAAAGCAAAATAAATTGCAATCTCTCAAGTGAATCTATTATTCAGGCACACTAAATGTCAGTTGCTGTCATATGGACTGAACATTTTAATTCTTCCAAATCCAGATAACAGTGTAGGCTATGTGCTATATTAGAAGAGTAACATGAAGTGGGCAAAACTGTCCCACTTTCTGCTTCCTGTGCAGAAAGATCAGTGTCAGCTCTCTGCATATTTCATGCACACAGCATCAGCACAGGCTCTGAGTTGAAAACCATGCACGATGCTGGAGAATGCCATGGCCAGAAAGATCATGAATAATCCAGACCACAGCTGAGAGACTGATACACAGTCTGTTGTAACTGCAGAGGAATGAGAGGTGCTCTGGCACAGTTAACAATTGCAATGGACCATGATACCAAGCCTTATGTGAAGGTTGAAAACTTGGAGCTCTTATTTGGAGAGTCTAGAAGCTCATTTGTATCTATCTCATTCACTGTGTCTTTTCCAGGTACTTACCAGCCTAGTTCTGAATCAGGGCAAAACAAATAATTTGTCTTTTAGAAAATCATGAAAACCAGCTTTATGATCACAATTCTTACCTTTTTTCTTTATTCTTTTTCTTTTTCTTCTCTTTTTAACTTGAAAGCAGCTGAGCTGTTTGAAGTGTCAGCCCTTCCACTGAGAACTTGCCAGATGAATTTCCAGGGCTGGCTTGCCTTCCCAATTGGTTTATTGCTGTGCTGTGCTTTCCAGACATTTGCTATTCAGCATCCTGCGTCTCTTAACTGCACTAGCAGTGCTCAAAGAATATCCTTCAGTCACTCCTGTAAGATTGACCTGCCCACATCCTCCCAAATTAAAGCTAAAGCAAATCCATTACAGTATAATGAGGAAATAGTGGGGTGCAGCAAGGCCCTGGAGAGGCCAAGGAAAATGAAAAGCAGAATATAATCTTCAGGCACAACATCCATGTGCATGCACCCACAGGGAACTGTAAAACTTGGACCCACATTAAGGATCTCTTTGAAAGGATGGAGAAGCTTGAGGCAGAGCTGAGGGAAGTTTGCAGCCCTCAGAAGTGCTGTGGGAAAGCCAGGTAAGTAACAAGAGTGGTATCTGTTCTTACTTCCCAGGTACAGCCTGTTTACTGCAGAGATCTGGGGACTGGACTAATTTGTAAGGGCTGTTGGGGGTTCTCCTTTGCATGGTGTGGTGCCCTGGATCCTGTGATTCACACAGGTGGGAGGGCTCAGTGGAGGATTTTCTGGAGGACAGGAGGGTGAAATGAAGTAGGCACTTGTAGTAGCCATCTTTTTCTTTCTCAACTTTGCCTCCAGAATTTTGCCATTACTGAGAATGTCTTTTTATTTTCTCTTTGATAAGTAACTAAAAGAAGAGCAAAGTTAATGGTGTTAATTTTTCGTGGTCCTAAGTCTTTGCTTACAAGAAAAATACAGGTGTATGGCAAGAACCATGTTGCCAGAATAATGTGCTCTCCATCTTAATAATATCTGTGGTGAGAAATAGTGAGTTTAAATTACAACATTAAGGTTTAGGTTAGAGGCTGTGGCAAACCTTCCAATTGACTCTGGTGTGGTCATGGAACCTGCATTCCTGCTGACCATGGACAAACATGGAAAAAATCAAGGGTGGAGCTGGTCCCTCCTTGGACCTGGGGCAGATGGACAAGGTGATGCTGTCAGGTCTTTTTCAGACCATATTTTTCAGTGATATTTATGCATTTTCTTTAATGGCCTTGAACATACCTTTGCACTACCTATCTAATGCTGCTTTCCTAGTATTTTTCTTATGTTTTATTTGTGTTTTGTCTCATCCATGTGTCCCGCTTGCTGTTCTGCCTCGTGGTGCTGCTCTGCCCAGGTGACCCTCACTGCAGTGGCCATGGCAATGCTGGGAAGGGTGGCTGTGATGAGCCTTTCCTGGTGAGATTGCAGCCTTCAGGTGTGCCTGGAGAACTGCAGTTCAGTGACACAGTGGAGTCTGTGACACAGCCAAAGGGGTCTGCAGCACCACAAGGAGTTCATTGGACAGGACTGGAGTGAGACTCAGTGTCCTGGGGGTTGCAGTGACAAGGGGTTCTGTGACACAGGAGTGTGCTGCTGTTACCATGGCTTCTTTGGCCTTAACTGCTCTCAGGGTAAGAGGTGCCTGGGAGTTATTTCTCTCTTCATTCTTGCAATCTGACTTTCCCTCTCTCCTTCCCATACACTTTTAGTTAATCCTGTAGGTAAGCCAACCCTGGGATCACCATGGTTAGTTTGGAATTTCTGCTGGCTGACTGGTCCTTGTCTTCAGGAATTGCCTGGGAAACATTGCTGAATTAGGGAGAGGTGAGAATACAGTTAAAGACAGTGCTAGCACCAGCCTGTGTGCAGCAGCTGAGAGAGAGCAAAATGGGCATGGAGCCTGTGATTAAAGGAGACAGAGTCTGTTTCTTGACATACAAATTACACATTAGAAGGTAAAATAGTGTTTGCTGCAGTGTGCACTGCTTGCTGATGAGGTAGTTGATTGGATAAAACCTGTGAGACAAAGGATGTATAAATCCTTTAAAAAGCCTTCCTTTGAAGTGAGGTCTTTGGGAAATTCTCCCTTATCCTGCTTCGTTACAAAGTAGTAGGATTTGCCTGAGAAGACCTTGAGGAGTGTCCTGCAGTTCCTGGTTCATCCTGCTGCCCTACAGCCACAGGTTGGTACTCCAGTACTCAGCCTTTTGTCCTGGAAACACTTTCTCAGCATTGCACTCTTGATCTAATCTTTCACTGCTCCTTGTGAAGAAGTAACCAGCACACACTGAGCAGTAGGTATTGCTCAGTAAGGGTTTTCAGTGACCTTCACAGATCTGATCTGCCCTGTATCATGCCTTATGTTTCAGACCTGATCTGTCTGCTCAGAGACTCACTTTTTATTTGAAAGATTATTATCTCAAAACTTCACTCCTCCTGGCATTTCCACATAATCCAGAGGTAGAGGATGGTGTGGCAATCCAGTATTCTTCTCTCCTGTCTGTAGGCTGAAATTTGCTACTCAGGAGGCAGCACCTTCATAGAGGTGGGAAGCAGAAACAATTTTGTCAGAGAGCTGTTGCCCGCTCGTTTTCTCCCAAAGGGCTGTCTGGATCCAGCTTTGGATACTCTTCCTTCCATAAAACTTGAAGCTGTTTCACAGGCTCTGAGAGTGGCCTCTGTTCTCTGAGTGAGCAAGGACTACAGAATTAATGCATGTAGCACAATCCAGTTTGTTTCTGTTTCTGAGCACTGCACCTCCAGTCCTGCTTAAAAACTCCAAGTCCAAAGGAAATTGGTTCCCATCTCAACAGCTGTAGCCAAGTGCTCCTCTCCTGCAGATATCAAATTGTCTTTTTTGTTCCAATCTGGGTTAGATTTCTGCATCCTGAGAGATATGCACTGAGCACTGGCTTTGTTTATGATTATTAATATTTTTTTTTATGTGTCTCAGATCATGAAGTGACATTTTATGTTGCCATGGTGGCTGGAATGTTTGAACATTTAGAAGTTACTAAGAAGCATGCAAGAGTATAATTAATGCTTTGCTATGCCTTCTAAAGGAGAAATAGAGTACAAGGATATGTTGAACAGCAGAGAGGCAGATACAATCCTCTTCTGAACTCTTCTTAGACAAGAAATAAAGTATGCCACATGTATTTAGGTTCTTTATTATTTTACAGTAAATCACAAGAAGAGACAGGATGAATAGTCTCATATTTTGTACAGAGTTTTCAATGAAAGCAGTGGTATGCACACAGTGAGGGTAGGTTTAGTGAAAGTTGTGAACTACATGTGGGGATGAATGGTGCCTTTCAAGTGAGAAGAATCTCCTGATGTTATCTGACCTCTTATTGCTGACACATGCCTTTTTATTGGCACTATCTGTCTATGCTTTGCTATCAGTTAGAGCCTTGCTGTGTTGGTTTTGCACAGCCTGGTTTTTGGTAGCACGGGGGCCACAGAAGTGATTTCTGTGAGAAGCTACTGGAAGCTTCCACCATGTCCACCAGAGCCAAGCCCTGATGGCTCTGAAGATGGACCTGCTGGTGGCCAAGGCTGGGCCAATAAGAGAGGCTGGTAACACCTCTGTGATAACAGATTTAAAAAGAAAAGCAGAACAATGTTGGGGGCATCTTAAGATGCACCTAAGAGCATCCTGCATCCTCACTGGTGAGTATTCGTGTGTGTTCCAAACTGGGAAGTGGCAGGAATGATTAACAGCCAGAATGTTAATCAGACTGAGACAATTCTCTTGTGTGAATGTCCAGTGAGAATCTGTTTGGGTTCTCCTATCACATGAGGGGTGTCTCCACAGGGAGAAAGCTGTGCTCTGTAGATAGTAGTTTTCCAGGCATATTCATTAGTTTAATCCTGTCCTTGTTAGGAAAAAAGTGCATTCTTCTGTTTCAGGGCTGATACTGTGGAAATCCCCACCAGCAGCAGTCAATATGCCTGCCTAAGGACAAATGTAGATCAAAGGTGCTATCAAAGCATTGAAAAGACAAAAAGCAAGTTGGATAGAAATCTAAACTTTAAGTTCCCCTCTGCAACAAATCTGGAGCTGGATAAACTAAACAGCTTTCTTCAAGAAAAAATGGCATTTTCCCTAGTTGTTGGTAATGCTCCCTTTTGCTCTTTGTAGGGCTGAAACCTGGAACAGAACATGAGGTCACTGTCACACCTGTGAAAGACAACACAGAGGGGAAACCATCCTCAGTGACTGGCAGGACTGGTATGTGGAAAGTTGCTTTTACTACTGTGATGTTCCTACAGGGTTTGGGGACAGATCTTTCAAAATTCAAGCATAAAAGGTTCAAAATTGACTGCTTCTTCATGCATGGCCTGCAGCATGAAGCTTGCCTACATTGTATATTAAACCTTGTTTGAGCTTGTCTACATTGTATATTAAACACAAAACCCTAGGCCTAGCTCAGTCTTTTGCTCTGATTTTTTATGGTAACTTCACCCTTAACTTGACTATCAGCTCCATCCAGACACAGGGCAAGTGTAGTGAGTTAGCCTCTGTGTGGAATAACAACTCTGCTGGCTTATTGACTGTCCTAAAGAAAAATGGCAGAATATTTTTGAGCTATTCTATTGCAGAAGAGACCTTGAAGAATTTTAAACTCTCATTGTACTTGCAAGATACTGGAATTTCTGAAATTCATCTCTTTCAAAAGGGTAGGCATGCTGCTTCCAAAGAATGAAAAATTCTGTGTCAGGCCTGATAATCCTTAGGTTGTTGTGTAAATGATTTCATTAAAATGAAATTTATTTAAAACAACAAAACCTACAACCTCCACATTGTCATTTTAAGACTATTCTTCTGCCCTGTGTGGACTCTGATTATTTGTAATACCCTTGAGTTGTGTTTTCAAGCTGCTCTGGACAGACATGGGGGCTGCAAATCTTCTTTAGAAAGGAAAATAATAACCCCAATGCTCATATTCTTATGTAAGCCCTGGAATTTAGGAGATGCAAATAAGCAAATATCAGCTACTTCAAGAGCTATCACCAAGCTCTGATTCATCAGCTAAAATAGCAAAACCTTGGGGGAGTCTGAGAGACAGGTCTGCAGGGAAGGCAGAAAGGGAGGAGCAGCAGATGGCTGGCAGTGGAGGCAGACAGGTAGGCACTGTACTTGGAGCTGGGAGAGGACGAGCCAGAAGGTTGATGCCAAAATGATTTTTGCTTTTATATATTCTTCATTTATTTGTAGCTCTGTATACTGCTGCTGTGTAGTTTTATAGCTCCTGGCTTGCTCCAGCATTTTTTTCTACTCTGATAGACAGAAAGACAAAACACATTCCAAAGGCCCCAATCCTAATCTTGCTTCCTCTGGGATCCAAGGATGAGCTACCCTCTCAAGACACTTTCCTATAAAAAGCTGAAGAAGAAGAGGGGCTCCAGAAGAGTTTGAACTAAAGGGGGGAATTGCCTCATCACCTGTGTTTCTAATTGGTGATTCTTGTCAGTTATGCTAATTTGCTAAACTTATAAAACTGTATTTGCCCTGTGCAAGGTGGAAGAAGATTTTTCCATACTTTTCCCTGGAGGCCTCCAATTAAAGACCAGCTTTTATATTACCTCCTATATTAACATTGTCTCAAAAGTGTGCTGTTTTATTTCAAGACCTTTAAGGCATCTAGGTAATCCTCAAGTTGGGACCTATGGAAGGCAGGACAGGTAGCCTGCAAGGCTGCCTGCAGAAAGAAATGAAGAGTTTCATCTAAATGGTAGAACATTCCTTCTTTCTCATGGATGCCTTTCTTCAAAGGCTGTTGGGGGAAACCTAAGTGAGTGCTAGAGCTGGCTGCAGCAGTAAGGCAAAAATAAAGGAAGTGTCTACATGGTATGGTTTGAGTTTAAAAGAACCTTAAAGATCCTCTAACCCAACCCCTGCCATGTGCAGGACACCTTCCACTATCCCAGCCTGCTCCAAGCCCCATCCAGCCTGGCCTTGGACACTTCCAGGGGTGGGGCAGCCACAGCTTCTCTGGACACCCTGTGCTAGTGCTCCACCAGACTGCCAGGGAAGAATTTCTTCCTAACATGCCATTGCAGGTATTTCAGTGGTTTAATTCAACTGGAGATAGCTAATCCTGCACTTTGAAATGCTGCCTCAGGAGTCAATAGCCCAACCAATGTGACAACCAACTGAGTGACAGAAGATACCACCGCTGTCTCATGGAATAAAGTGGAGTTCCTTTAGACAGATACATGGGGAAATACACCTCAGCTGATGGAGATACCAAGGAAATCCAGGTGGGCAGTGAAAATGACACAATCACCTTACTGGATCTGAAGCCAGACGTGGAATATGTCACCAACATCTGGGCAGAGAAGGAGCCCCAGAGGAGCAAGAAGGCAAGCACTAGAGCTGTGACAGGTGAGCTGTAGCAGCACTGCAGGGAGCTGAGTTTGAAATTCAAACTCCTTCATGAATTTTACTTCTTTTGGTAAAGCTTCTCCTGCTTTGCATACATTTTTAGTGGGGCAAGAAAAATCCATATAGTTCTTATTAGTGTGGCTGAACAGGTCTCCTGCTCAGCTTAAGACTCTGTGTCCTGTTGTGGACAGGCTTTATGGCAAGGGACCAGTTACTATTAGCACAGAGAACAACCACAGCCAAAACTCAGACCTCATAACCATCTGGAATGTGTAATTCATGCCTTGCCCTTAAAATGCCATAAGCCATATTCAAACATTTCTTTGGGTGACAGTTGTAGCATTTCCCAACAGGACAGGAGGCTTATACATGTTTCAGACAGATAATCATGGCAGAGTGTTTCTTAAAAAAGAAAGACACATTCATTTGGATAATAACATAAACTAAGAAACGTGGGAAATCAAATCTCCCAGAGTGTTTGTTTGCTGTCCTTTGGTGATGGAGTCTCCATGGGAAGGGCGCTTGCAGCTGAGTCTGCAGGGGGATTGGAAAACTTCTTGAACCACTGTCTTCATGAAATTTTACAATCCAGCAATCCATGTGTGACTGTGAGTACAGAAGCAGTTTCTACTGACTAGTGAGAAATAGTCTTATATATGTGCAATGTGAATTTCTTCACAAAAAATTACCTGGAGGAATGTTTGGGGTGCCCAGCTCAGGCTGTTAACACCTTTAGGCATATAAATTGGACTGCACATAACAGGAGATGCCTTGGGGGAGTCTGTAGGACTGTCTGAAGCTCTCACATGAGGGGAGTAGTCAAATAGTGATGAAGCTCAATCAATCCCCTACTTTCAAGTTGGTTCATTGTCTCGAGCCAGCCCCTCCCTGGTGCAGGGACTGTCTGTGCAGATCCTGGACCAAGCAGGGAGTTCAGTAGTGAAAACACTGCCTATGCAGAGCAGCACATTCTGTACCCAGCTGCAGTGCAATTAGACCTAAAGAACAAACTTGATTTTCATATCACACAAGAAAATAATTTGCTTGGTTTTTCTTGCCACAGGTGAGCATCTCATACTGCTAACGAGTTGGGCTGTGATTATTCAAATTCCCAGTTCCCAGCATGTGCTGCTCTAGGGTGGTACAAACAAGCCTCAGCATCTTTCATTAAAATGAAAAGTAATGTATTTCATCTCACAAAAGAGCTGAGATTAGTACATGCAGGTGGAAAATCACAACTTTTTCCGTAGCCTATGTGTGGTAAATCACAGTGCAGCTAAGCTGGTGTGTGGTAAATTACACTGTGGCTGTTGTGCATTTGTGCCCTGGAATTTAGAGTCTCCAGCAGAATAAGAAATGCTGTTCCAATAATTTGAGAGGCATCTGCAAGACCTTCACTGCTCAGGCTGCCAAGATGCATTTAGTAGTTAAGTGAATTAAAAAATCCAACCAAACAAAAAAAGTTGTTCTCTGTAGAAGTCATAGGTTGTAGGGCTGTCCTCAAAGGTCCTTGCAGGCTCTTGTGTTGTGATACAAACTTAGGACTCCTGAAATTTAGTATGTTTCCATCTGAGAATTGGGCAGGGAAAATATTCTAACAGTGGGAGGAATTTCAAAGTGACAGCTGCATTTCACAGATTCTGAGCAGGTGATTTGGGGTTTTTTTTGGTTAATTCCCAGAACAAGTCAGGCAAGACGTTGTGATCTTCAGAAAGCAAAAGCCAGTAACTCCATATTCTGCCTGGGCTCACTCTCTGCCCAGGCAGTGGCTGTGCTTTTGTTGCTCCTTAAGAAAGAGCCCTGCTCTCGTAGCTGTGAGGAGGAGACCTAAACCCCAGCTGAAATACCTCAGATTTGGGCACCCTCCCACTTGCTAGTTCAGGCCCATCCTTGGCTAGAAATAGAGGATGAGAGGTGCAAGAAATCAGCAGGGCCCATGAGGGGAAGGAGCAAGAGTAGCCCTGTTTGGACAGTGATGTTTTTCACTCAGCTGTTCCACAGAAACCAGCAGCCCATCTCACCCAGTGCAGGGCAGAGGGATGGCTGACCCTGCCAAAGCTCAGCCACCTTGGCACTGCCGTGCTGATATGGTCACCAATGTACCAAGAATGGCAGGACATGGAAGCAGTTAGCACTCCTATTTTATCTTCCTTGCAGTGTATCCAGCAGTATATCCACAAATATCCAATGGTGACTCACTTAAATTATTTAGTTAAATTATTATTATTTATTTATTATTCAGTTATTTACACTGCATGGTTGAAATACAGTTTACAGCTAAAGGCAAAACTTCTGTTAGATTTACCTGTTTGGGCTGGAGAGAAAAAAAAAAAAACCAGCAAGCTTTTGGATACACAAAACCCCTTTTGGTTCTTTAGACGTAGAATCATTTCCCAAATTTCATCTGTTTTACAAATGTACTATTTAGTCTAATAAAACACACCACCTCTGGCTATAAAACTTGTGTTGTCTGTGTCTTTAGACCGTTGTGTTTACCAGAGCACTGCGCTAAAACTTCTAATAATTATGACTTTTTCTTATAGAAATCAACAGCCCAACTGTCAACAACAACGAGCATCATCACAGAGAGATTCTAATTACCTGTAGGTTCTACAAACAGGTCATGTTGTAAGTACTAACAAGGATTAGGGTAAACAAAGCCATTGCAGCAGTGCCTCTTAGGTGTTTGTGTAACCTTATTTTAACTGGTTGATTTGTTTATCCATCATCATGCAACAGGGAAATATTCAGTTCCTTTAGATGAAGAAATTGAAGTGAAGAGAGGTTAACATAATGCAGGCCATTTTTTTTTTTTGCAATAGAATGAGTAATCACGGTTCCTAAGTTGTTTTTGTGTTGCCACAACTGGTTAAGGATGTGTAGTGATCTTCCTAATGTGTTTCCTGTTTATAACAACACTGTAAATCTGAACATTGGAATCCACTGAAAGTGGTGGCAGGCATTGACAAGACTCATCTCTAGGTCAGGGACTTGCTGGAGGGAGATGAATAAATGTCTGCCTGGGTCACCCTGGCCTCTTAAGGAAAGAGCTTTGGTTGTCCTCTCACTTTCTGGACAGATGATATGTATGTGTTCTTTGAAGGGTTGTGACCATGACAAAAGAGGAAAGCAACAGTATCATGCTTTGTAAAGGCTTTTCTGTCCAGGTCAGGACTGGCTGTTTCCCAGGAAAACATCTACTAGAATTAAAGACAGACCTTTTAAACCATCTCAGACCTTGTCATTTTTCAGATTTGTAGGTCCAATCAATGTGTGACCAGAAACAGGAATTGAAAAAGCAAGAAACTAGCAAGGCCCTTGAGGGGAAGCAGTGTCACAGGTCACAGCAGAGCCTGACTATGACAGCCTGTGTTCTTTGCTCTTAACTGTCTCTGCAGAAATCGACAGCTTGGCTCACCTGGTGACTGACCAAGTGACAGAGAACACAGCCACCACCTCCTGGGACAGGGTCCAGACTCTCCTAGATGGGTGCATGGTGAGCCACACCTCTCTTGGTGGTGACACAGAGGAGATAGAAGTGGGGAAGAACAAGACTACTATGAGCCTATCAGGACTGAATCCTGGCATTGAATATGTCATCTTCCTCTGGGCAGAGAAGGGAACCTGACACAGCAAAATGATCAGCATTGAGGCAGTGGCAGGTATTCCAAAGAATCTTTGTGCTTCTGCATGACACTATGTTGAGGAGGTGTTCTCAATTCTGTTTCCTCCTGGCCAGCTGCAGATTATATGCTAGACACAAGTTCAGCTACTGTCTCTCATAAGAATAGTATTCATTAATAAATCAAGGGAGGAAACACCCTTATTTTAATATTTTTTTCCTGAAACATAGAAGAGTAGGAAATGGTTTGAGCCTGGATAAAATATCTTAACTGTCAGTAATTCCATTTGTATAATCAAGGTTTTTGCTTGCAGAAGTTGGCTGCTTAGCCAGGCTGAAGCCTACCTGATGGGCAGAGGGCATTGCTAGTGCTTCCTGGAAGTGAGGGAGAGATGGGGCAGGACAGAGGTCTTACTGTGCAGATCATCTGTGTCTAGGCATGGAAAAGAAGAAAGCAGAGCAAGAGGCAGGCAAAAACACTGTCATGAGTGACCTATGGAAGTGCTGGAGTGTGATTTTGCAGCTGTGGAAGGAGGAATGTTTTTTCACATGATGAAGTAGCTCTGAGTATGTTCTTCTTCAGCTATTTCTTTTACTGAGGACTTCCTTTCTCAGCCATAATGTGGAGATATGTTACACCTTGCTGGCACCTCACAGCTCAAGAAGAGATATTTGCAGGAGCTTTATAAAGGGGAGCAGGTTGTTGGTGCTGCCTCAGGCTCTCACATCTTTTACTTTGCCAAACTGCATCCACATTATCTAGGAATCCAGAGCCATGAATGCTCCCAAATCACTGGTCTAATGGATCTCTCTTAAGGTTCATAAGAACTTAGGTTTGTCATAGCCTCAAATTTCAGCTGCACAGTCTTCTGCACAATCATTCTTCCCTGTATCTCTACTTGATATTTTATTCCTGATAGTTTTGTCTGGCTGTGCCACAGTGCCTTACCTCACCTTGCTCCACTTCTGCATTGTCAGTAGCAAGTGTGGTGATTAGCCACTGAGACCCAGTGAAGCCACAGATGAGTTGTCGTCCTTTGTTTCCTGAGGGTAGCATCATGGGGCTTTGGAAAACAAAAAAATTAAGGGAAGGGTGTGTCTCTTTTTACTTTGCACTTTATTTCATAGTAATGGACAGCCCAAAGAATCTGGTAACTGACCAGGTGACTCAGCCATTATATCCTGGGACAGAGTCCAAGCTCCTGTAGACAGGTGTGTGGTGAGCTACACTTGTGCTGATGAGCACACCAAGGAAATAGTAGCGGGGAAGAACAGGAGAATTACCATCCTGCCAGGACTGAAGCCAGGCATGAAGTTCACCATCCATCTCTGGACAGAGCTGGGGAGCAAGCAGAGTAAGAATGCAAGCACTGACACTCTGACAGGTAATGTGGGCAGAAGGGAAAGGAAATGGGGTGGAAGTTGTGCATCAACACAGGCAGGCATCTGGTACAACCACAAAACCGTGGCTGAAATGCAAAGAGTAGATTTATTTCAATTCTTCACTAATTGGAGGATCCCAAAGCAACACCTTGGCAGAGACACACAGGCAGGTGTGTGAGACACACCAGCACCATTAGGCTCAGTCCCATTTTTCAAGGGCCCACGCACATGTCATGTACCTGAGCTTTGAGCTTCTCTCTTCCAAAACAGGGAGCTTAAGGTCCATGAGAATGCCTCCAAGTCTCTCCAAACACCTGGATTTCTCTACACAGAAATTATACTTCTCAAAACAGACAGCAGTAGACATAATATATGGGGTTTCCCAGACTGTTACTCTTCAGGGCTGGGCATTACCAGCTGCAAGGTCACAGAATGTACCATCCTCTTCAGCATTATTCCACTTTTAATCCTTTCCCCCAGCAGAAGGATCCTGCTCTCTTATTTTATGTTTTGAGTACTTTTTACATTGATGCACCATGGTAGCCCCACTTAAATCATTAAATGTAGTAATTTAAATACATATATAGCATAGCTGACACTGCTGCTATAGATGATTATAGAAGAGGCAGATGTCATAATGCAAGAGTGATTGTAGTCCTGAGTTTCAAGCCTGGTTTTGTTGATATTAAAAAGGGTTCTTTCCCAGGCTTTCTTCTGGTAAACAGAAGAACAATGTTTTGTAAATATAAGAATGTTTACATTCTTATAAGAGGGACCTTCTTCTGATGTCCCTCTAGGATGACCAATTGGTAGAAAGGTTTACCTTTTGTCTTACCAATCAAATTGGCCTCAGACTTTCTGTATAAAAGAGGAGCTCATCCCACAATAAAAAAGAGCCCACTGACCACTTTCTAAAGGAGCCTGCATGTCTCTGGTCGATGTCTCTTGCGACAAGTGATGGCAGCTGATGGTCCTTCTTTCACTAGTCCTTAGTCAAAAGCATGCAGTGCTTCATGTGCTGCTATCAAGTCTAACAATAGCAGGTCTAACAACCAAAATAAAACCATTTTAGAATTTGAGACAGTTAAAAATAATGGCCTGCCCTTTGACTTGTGACCTAGTCAGTCCTAGCAGACTGCTAAGCAGGCTTAAATCTATTCTGTTCAGTTAGCCATAAGAACTGTGGTACACTGGGAACATTTGGGGTTACTCTATATCCATTGACCTTGCTAATGTACTTTTTCTACTTAATGAATTCGTCTGGTGTGAGATAGAACAGTTGAAGCTTGGCTATAGGGCAAGATGCCAAAGAGTTCCCCAGTGCTTACAGAAATCAAGGACAGCTGATGGGGTCAAATGTTGAGGCTAAAAGGCTGAACCAATATGAAACCAGAAATTCGAGGAGAGTTTCAGCAAATTGAAATGTTTTTTTTCTTGAACAGGCATGAAAATGGAGGCACCTGGAAATTTCACATGAAGTAAAACTGCAGAGAGGAAATGTATGTAACATTAGTAGTGATATTTTTAAAATATCTGCAGAAAAATGAATGATACCTCTGCTAAAGTAATACCACTTCTGAGGAAAAAAAGAATACATTTTCTCAGTCAAGGTTTATTTACTCCCTAGCATGAAAAGTGGCTGTGGCAGGGAGCTGCCCTGTGCTGTCTCCCTGCACCCACGGGAACTGCCAGCTGGCCTTTAAGGGCAATGCTGTGAGACTGCAGCCCCTGAGGCTGCCCTTCCCATCCCTTGCTTAGGATGGATTTGGTACCTCTTAGCTCCCTCTCCTGTCCAGCTGGAGATACATATGTAGCACACTTGTCTGAGGAGGCTTCGGGGTTGTTTCACTTAAAGCAATTGTTCAGTGCCCTTCCAAATGAAGCACAGGTTCATTAGATAATGGTCTACTGCTCAACTCATGAGCCTGGTGTAAGGTGGTCTTCAGTTGTAATGAATAGACAGTGTTTTAAACAACAGGGTGTGAACTACAGTGCTACTGTCCCTGCTCTTATATTTGATGTTTTGATTTCTTCCTCTCTGCCTTTTTATCTGCTTTGAGCAGTAGCACTGTGCATGAGGAGTGCAGCATTTCCTGGGAGGAGCCAGCCTGCTTGACTCTTGTCATTTATCTAAGCCAGACAAAGCATGGCCTTGTGTTTTCCCGTGGCCTTTTCACAACTGCATTATTTCACTGATGCATTATAATTTTTGTTATGCTTATCCTCATAGCATTCTCCAAGGCCTGGGAAGTTTTGTAGCCTGGTTTACACAGAAAAGACAGACAACAATGTGCCCACAGTCCTCCAGGGAGATTTGTGGAAGAGCAGGAAATTGAGATAAATTACTGATTTATAGTTTGATATAAACTCAGGTGTACTTCAGGACTGGAGCACTCTTCCCTGAAGGCCAGCACTGCCCACCAAAGACCTCCTTTGTACAACTTGGAAAACCAATAAAACCTTAATCATCTAATTGTTTCCTTAAGATATTCCCAAAATATATAGAATATAGCAAGCATAGGATGAAGATTAGGGAGAAGCTGCTTCCAGTGTTGCTACTTTCAACACAGATTTAAAAATTGGATTTATCTTGAGGAAACACTGCAGCCCCCTTGTTGGCACCTCATAAGACATTTTTTGACAACTGCTGTTAAAATAATTCTGTTCTCCTTGTGCTGACCTTGGGCAGTCTGACTGCTCAGGAAAAGTCTGGCCAAGTCTTTGATGCCAGTGAAGGAGCTGGTATCCCATATCCAGCACAGACTGAACTGTTGAGCTCTGGGTTTCTTTGTATTCCTGCATTTAGTAAAGAAAACTGAACCATGACAACAACAAAGCCTGTGAAGTCATGCTTCATCTACATTGGGGGAACAAAGGGTAGAGACTCTCAGCAAGCCACATTAGAGCTGTGCTCCAGGACTGGAGCATAGACCTTAAACCTGTCCTATCTGTGAGTGCTCCTCAGAGATGAGCCTGATGGAGACTCCTCAGGCAGACATGTGAGGAGCTCCTGGACACTGTACAGTTGAGCCAATTGCCAGGCTCACAGAACATCCCAAACCAGATCTGTAGAAGCCTTGCAGTGTTTGATCTAGGCTTCTGCTGCTTGCTAGCTATGAAGGCCACTGGTTGACTTTCAGGCAACTGCAGTTCAGCCCAAGACCTGCACTGCAGTTTGTGTCTTTCATTTTTGCAGAGGTGTAGCAGGTCTTCCTCTCTGCCACAGAAGAGCTTATCTGTTCTATCAGCTGGTGCAATAGCTCAGGGCACCTCCCCCCCCTTACAGGAATCTGCTAATTGGTGAGATAACCCAAGCTGAAAATCTCTCCTGTAGTGAGTTATCTCTGGTACCAGGGAGGTGGAATTCCCAGCTGACCATAAATATCTTGCCTTGAGAGCAGATTGAAGGGAGATAGGCCTTGAATTTCTGACAGACACTTCACTTTACAAACTATATAAGTTACACAAAAATTTCACAAAGGAGAAGTCTTTTGCACATTCCTTGGAAGTTTGTGGGGACCTCTCCTCAAAGTTTGGGATGCTGGCCCTGAGTTACTCTTCTGGAAGCTGAGTGAAAGGAATATGTGTACCTTAACATCAGTTAGTGGTAAACTATGTTGACTCCTAATCTATACTATTTCTTTCTAGCTATAATACAGGTACCTTTATGTTGTGCACAGTTTCTGTGCTTCTCTTCCAGTACCCTTATCCATAAGAGCTTCCCTAGGTGATGTGCCTCCTCCTGCTTTGCTGATGGACAGTTTTTCCTGCTCTGTTCACACAGTGAGCTTCCTCTACCAGTATCCCTCGGACTGCAGCCAGGTGCAGCAGAATAGACATGCCTCTAGCAGCATGGACACCATTATCTGAACAGGGATGGCAGCAGGCTGCTGCAGGTGTACTGTGACATGAGCACTGAGAGAGGCAGGTGGATAGGGACTGAGGCTCTGCTCCTCTTCCTGCATTTTGATGAATGTAATCACATGGGTGTGACACAAATGTTAGTTGAGGCTCCTTTCTCTCTGCTGCACTCCTGTGTTTCAGCTCCTTCCTGAAAGGAGTAGCATGTCTTAGGGAGGATAGTGGATGCTGATGTACCACGGTCTGGGGTTATGTGTATGTACAGTTAATGCAGTTCAGCTGATGCCTTGGTGTTTTCATTGCCAGTGCTGTGAGCATGCACCTGGACTCTGGACACAGGAGGTGTTGAGTGACTCAAAGGAATCTGAAGGCAGAAGCAGGGATGCTTTGAGGTGGGGAGTGTGTGTGAATGTGAAGGAGTGTGGTCTGAGGTTCTCTCTTGGCAATCTCCCCAAACAAACGGAGAAAAATATCACCTTTTTCACCTTTCAGTGATAAGGGATTTTCTCCACCGAAATAAATTGTTGTTTGTTACTGCCAAGCCCCTCTAATCTTGGTGAAGTTTAGAAACCCAAATGCCTTGTGGATTTTGTCTAAGTGTTCAGATCACGCTCAGATTTGTGGGAAGAAAACTGTAAAATTTGTACAACTAAGTATTTGCCCCAGAGCTTATGTACAGCCAGAAAATGCAGTGTGTGAATCAGAGAATCCAGCATTAAATAGGGCAAAGTTTTTGGAGTAAGAGCCTTTAAATGGTCTGGGAAAAATAATGTTGCAGTACAGCTGGTCTTGTGCTGGTTAAGGTTGTTTGTTTTTTCTGATATTTCTGTTTCTTGCCAGAAACGGAGATAAGACAGCATAAACTTGGCAAATTGTCATGAAACCACGAGCAGGGAAGGACGAGGCAGGAAACAGCTGATTTAACCAAAATGGTTATGGGGTGAGGGTGTAAGACTGCAGAGGTGAACAGGCTTCCCACTTTATAGAGTAATTGTCTTTTATTTCAGGTCTTGACAAGCTGCACAACCTCGTGAGCTGCAGCTCCATCTTCTACAAGCTCTGTGTGGATTTGTGGACAGCCAGCAACTCTGTGCTGTCTATGACTTCTTCCATGTGCCTCAGACAGGGACAGATCCAGGCTGTCAGTGGGGAATTACAGAGGCAATGCTGGTGAGGAGGGCCTTGTACTGGTGCTGTTTCTGTACAGGGAAGCCAGTGCTGGGACCTGTGTATTTGTTTTGCCAGTAGAGTGGGAGTTCCTTAGATCAGGTTGGATCACATGTGATTCTCTTGAGGAGAAAAGTCTTCTTAGGGAGACTGAGGAGAGTGTGCCCATGGGCCTGTCTCATGCTGAAGACAGGAGAAAGAGTTGCTTGTTCATGGGGAAGAGAGGCCTCTGTGACCCAGAGAAATGCCTGAAAAGGCAAGCTAGGAAGTTTCCACGAGGTAACCTGTGCTGACGGGGCAGCAGCTTCTGGGGCTTCCTAGCTGAGAAGGAATAAAAGTATCTTTTATTCAGATGGGAGTTTGCTCAACAGCAGTGCTGGCTTCTGCCACTGGTAAATCCACTATTGCTCTTGTGTCCACAGTCTCCCATTTATCCTTTAATACCCTCTTGCCATAAGGTTTAAATCTTCAGCTGGGAGGATCCACCCTTTGGACCTGCCCTCTAATAGCAGTGCTTTAGAGATTCGTGTCCAGACCTATCCTGTGCTGTGGCTTTTCCCTTGACAGGCCTGCTGTGTCCCACCTGAAGGGTGGATAAGCCCTCAGGCTGAGCAGCTGTAGTAACTTACTATCTGTGTCTTTGATCCCTTCTTTTAAGGGATGCAAGGACTGGCCACAATAGCTGGAAGTTCACAACATGGGACAGGGACAATGATGAGGCTCTAAGCAACTGTGCCCTGACGCACCACAGCGCATGGTGGTGTAAGAACTGCCACCTGGCCAAACTCAACAGGAAGCAGGGGGAGAGCAATCACAGGGAGGTGAGCAGCAGAGCTGGTGTGCTGATTATATCTTCATAGCCTGGAGAAAACACAGAGGGATTGCCCTCCAACTCATTTCAGTAGAAAGCAAAATGATCCACAACAAAACTTACAGCTCTTACTCTCTCTTCCTTGGATCCAGAGCTCATGGCTCCCTGCTCCTTGTGGACAGAGATACTTGAGCTGGAGCTGTCTTGATCTCTGAGGGGAACACCTAAAGGAACACTCACTAGGAACCACACTGGAATCCTTGATCACTGTCTGATGTAGCCTTTCCCTTGGTTTTTAGTGTGTGCCTTGGGGTACATCTTGCTGAACAGACTTAATTTGGGATTGATGATGGCTCAGTCCTGTTGTGTTCCAAGCTAGATAGAGGTTTGATCTATATTAAGAGTGTCTGAAAGACTGATTATAATTAAAGTCTCTGTTTATTGGGGGGTTAAATGGTATTTGAGGTGGGCAGTGGTAGACTCCTGGCACCTGGTCTGGGCACTTTAGTAAGAGAAATTCCTTGGTCTTTTCTCAGGGTGTGAACTAGGAGTCATGGAAAGGACATGAAATCTCCAACCCTTTTATGGAGATGAAGATCTGTCCTCAGTCGTCCAGTAGTGAGCCAATCCTGGGGATGAGGAAGAAGTCTTTATCAGAGAAGAGGAAAAAGATCAGGGCTTAAATGGAACTCTGCAGAACAATACCCAAAAATAATGATTCGGTGTTTCTTAACAAGGTTTGATTCAGACAGCATTCTCCAATACAAAGGAGACCTGACCAATGTGCACCCAGGAACTTCTGGATCTGCAGGCCAACTTGCTAGCAGGTTTGGATTTCCTGGTGGGTGATGTTCCAGAGACTAGGAGGGGACTTGTGGGAGCAATCTGCTTGTAGACCCTCTGGTTGGCTAAGCATGACAAGGACCTGCTTGATCCAATACATGCAACTTCTATGAGCTTTATGTAAAACAAGCCTTAACACTGGGCTGCAGACTCTTCTTAATTCTGTCCTCTGGTGCCATGCAATTCAGACTTACAAAAATAAATTTGAACCTACTAACAAATAATAGCCCCCTAATTTAGATCAGAGCACTTACAACTTTTCTGAGACTTTTTCCGCTCCCTCTTTTGCTCTGCCGTTCTCCTCATTATTTGGGCACATTCCCTTTTCTTCCTGCAGACCTGGGTTTTGGGAAATGCTGCCAGTTTGCTGGCAAGGTTCATTAAATCATGTGTGTTGTGTAGAGTGGGTTCCTCAGCCTCCAGTATCAATCTCTGCAGGTTAAAATCTTGCTATTTTGCTTGTTTCATGTTTCCCAGCCCAGAGAAAAATCTAAGGAGATGTGCAGTAGATTGATGTTCACACTCCAGGGTGAGGCCCAGAACAGGTTGGTTGTAAGGTCCACTCTCCTTCAGGCTCTGCTCAGCATCCCAGACCTGCCTCTCTGTACTGCTTGCTTACAGACAATTAAGCAAATTCCCTATGTGACTGTTCCATCTGCTGCCTTCTGCTTTTTCATCAGCAGTGTGGCAGGTAGTGATGCTGAAATGATAACACTTGTCATCCACCTCTAAAATGAGCATCTCTTGGAGTTAAACTGCTCCTGCGTGCCTCAGTGCATGGTTTCACGTTTGACTGTTTTTCTTTTTTTTTTTTTTTTCTTTTAGTCACAGCCATAAAGGTGAGGTTTATTTTCTTTCCCTCAGAAGATATTAAAATTCTGGACAGCCAGCTCCAGCCAGAGAAGATGTATGAGCTAACCAAATGCTGCTTGCTCAAAGGCTTCCTTGTCTGAGCACACTGGGACATGGTTGTCCCCTCTCTTAGTGGCCTTTCTATCGCAGTGCTAAGCTGAGTAATACATTCTAAAGTATCCTTCCCAGACTTTGGAGAAAGTAATATAATCACAAATAAAGGAGGTCTTAAAAATTTCTGTCTTCTTTGCTTTGGGAGGTAGAATTATTTTGCTTCCTATTTAAGCATTTTGCATGAAGTGGAAGCATTACCTAGGCCTGGAGTGGCACTGTGTAGATCAGGTGTTTGGGGTCTGCTCCAAAACAGGGATGGGGATTGTGCTTTCTTTGTGACTTAACTCTGTGAAGGGCTTAACTGATCAGTGCTTTCTGGGACCTGGCTGAGGAGAGGCAGCTAGAGAGTTGTCTCTCAAAGGTGAGGACTAAATTCTTTCTTGTACTTTTAGGGCTGTGCCTCTTGGGTGGGCAGGTGGGCAGAGACTTGTCTGAGCTGTGTTAGGATATCCAAGTCCTGGTCTGGGGGAAGGAGGAGACTAATGGTGAGAGGAGTAGAAAGGAAAATTGAACTTGAAGTGTTTTGCAGGCTCTGTGCTAAGAGCCAGGAGGGAAGGACATGGGAAAATGATGAGGGCTCTTTACTGTGAAGTGTTTTCTCCCCGTTGCCCACTTGTCTGTAGGCAAGGACAGACTTCAGTTTGTTTTTCAGTTAAAGGGCTCAGTGAAGTCATCAGGAAGGTGACTGAGAGGGAGAGGAGGACTAGTCTTCACACAAGGCCACTCTAAAAGTAAGCGTATGCTCTGAAAAATAGCAGGCGTGATTGTTACCTTGCAGCAGCAAAACATAATCCCATCCTAAAGCTGAATCCCACCTGGGAGCAGGGAATATTCTCTTACACGGTTTAAGCTTTGCTTTTGAGCTAAAGGCAAATGAGGCACCTTATTTGCAGTTTCTGAGGAGGGTCTATCTGTCACTCCTACTGCACCTCTCTCACCAGGAAGGGCAAAGTGACAGCTGCTGGAAAACCATTGCAAAAAGTCAGTATTCCCGAACAGCCACAGGATGGCATTGTCTCCTCACACAGGAGAGACTTGCCGGTATCCAGCTGGCCTCTGCAAAAGGACCTTTTTGGGGTTAACTGGAGTCTGTGCTACAGCCTGGGAGGCTGGGACTACTCAGATAATGCAGTTTGTTTGCCTTGAGGAACTGGCTGTTCTGGTTTCGAGGCTCAGGATGGTTGGCATAGTCCCATAAAAATGTCATATCCCTTTACTACCCTTGTTGCTGTTGAATGTGGCCCTGTAACAGCAATGCTGGAGAGCAAATACATTCTCAAAACCTCTGCCTCGCTCTGNGAATCCCACCTGGGAGCAGGGAATATTCTCTTACACGGTTTAAGCTTTGCTTTTGAGCTAAAGGCAAATGAGGCACCTTATTTGCAGTTTCTGAGGAGGGTCTATCTGTCACTCCTACTGCACCTCTCTCACCAGGAAGGGCAAAGTGACAGCTGCTGGAAAACCATTGCAAAAAGTCAGTATTCCCGAACAGCCACAGGATGGCATTGTCTCCTCACACAGGAGAGACTTGCCGGTATCCAGCTGGCCTCTGCAAAAGGACCTTTTTGGGGTTAACTGGAGTCTGTGCTACAGCCTGGGAGGCTGGGACTACTCAGATAATGCAGTTTGTTTGCCTTGAGGAACTGGCTGTTCTGGTTTCGAGGCTCAGGATGGTTGGCATAGTCCCATAAAAATGTCATATCCCTTTACTACCCTTGTTGCTGTTGAATGTGGCCCTGTAACAGCAATGCTGGAGAGCAAATACATTCTCAAAACCTCTGCCTCGCTCTGAGATCATGTAAAAGTTGATATACTGATTTGCAACACACCCAAAGCAGAATTTGAATCCCAAAGGGATCCTCACTGCTTTGGCATTGCTGTGTTGGTGAGGATTATCCTGTAGTTGGGTCCTACCAGCCAGGACCCATCTGTTGTGATATATCTGCTGTTTCTGGGACCCCAGAGAAATGTTGCTATATTCACCCAGGAAGAGGAGGGAAAGGATGCCTCTTCCCAAAGATACTGTGTTTCTGTATTGCTGTGATTTGGAGAGAAGCCTGAAGTGTCTTAACTGCACTTGCTTGGAAAGCAGTGTTGTTACTTTTGATCACTGCTCTATGCTTTGTTGGCTGAATAAATAGTGGAATGGTCAGTGAGGATCCAATTCTTCCATCAGAGAGGGATTTAATGGGCATTTTTGCATCCCTTCAATCTTTAGACTGCTCCAGGATTCTAAACTTCATCTCAGATACTGCATATTTCCAACTTAGGACCCTGGAACTATTCCCTTGCAGCCCAGCCTACCCAAGAACACCTTGCCCTAAATCCAGTATCTAACATCTGGAGAGAAGCAAGAAGCTCCTTTCTTCTCCAGGAAGTGGGCCTCTGCCATTTCTAGCTGCTCATCACTGTGGTCCTGCACTTCTCTCACCAGTCTCTTCCGGAGCCTCAGCTTTGTGGGCAAGGGTGCCTTGATGCCTCATCTGGCTGAGAAGCAGGTTTTTATTTTTTGCCCTCATGGAGGCAGAGCTCTGTGGTGTCAGATTTGGAAAGGCTCTGCCCAGCAAGCTGCAGACACCATGAAATACTTGTCTGATCAAAACCAACTGGGGTTAACTAGTCCATGCTGCTGATCCTCTGTAAGAAAAAACAAACCTGCAGCCCACCTCCCACAGCACAAACACACCTTTTGTTCTTCCCACTACTTCTTGCCCTTAGGTAGAGGAGCTTGGCTTTGCTCATTAACAAAGCAAGGCCATTAACTTCATTAAGCTAAGCTGTTTCTTTAAGAAAAGGTCTCTTAAGCTGCACAGCTGGCTGCAGGCAGAGACTGCACAGCCTCTGCTGCTGAGCTCTCCCTGTCTCTTATCTAGGGCCAGGACACAGGTAAAAGATTTCCCCAGGAAAATAAACACATGACTGAGAGACTGAGATACAATTTCTGTTTGCAGTTTAAGAGTAATTTATTTTTGGTTGAAGAAAAATTGCACAAAATTTGTTTTATTGTTGTTTGCTGTTGCATGGACTTGTTCAGGGAAATGGAAGGTTGGTACTGAAATGCAGTTGTGGGAAGCAGGGCTGGGGTGTCTGGAGAGCAGGGACTGTGCAGTGGAGTTTCTGTACAGTCCATCTCTGCCCCCTTGGTAACATGGGTGCTGCAGGGTTGCTGCTGCCCTGCTGCTGGGTAACAGGTTCTAGTGCACTTCAGGCTGTTGCTGCTCTTTTGCTTTTTCCTCCAGAAGCAGCCAATTCAGTGCATGGTTTGGCTCAACCAATAAACACCAAGGAAGCCAGCCCCCGTGCTTTAAGGGAGTGTGGAGGCTCGGACCATCCACTGGTTGGATGGATCAGGGCAGGGCTGTTGCCTGGTCCCTCCCTGCCCAGCCCAGGGGTGGTTTGAATGATGATTTTGGGGAGCTCTTGAAATTCAGACCTAGCTCTGAATTCCCCAAAGCCCGGATCTGGAGGTGAGTGTGATACAATGCTCACATTTTCCTGGCAATTCTCTGGTTCTTGTAGGAACTGGTTGCCCTCACCTGGAGTTGCTTGCTATGCTTTCTGCAGAGAAGCCTTCCTGCAGGAAGCCCTGCAAAGCCTGGCACCTCCACACCAGGTAGGCTGTACTCTGATGGTGATCACTGCCTCTGTGCCCCTGCTTGTTTGGCTGAACCTCTGGCCTCCCATCATGTTTCCCTTTACTCTATTTTTTTTTTTTTTTTTTT
>VZUA01090070.1:4423-19895 GCA_013401035.1 Horornis vulcanius
GTGTTGTTTCACTCATTTTCATGAAGAGCAACCTCTTCCATGCTTCGTTTCCCAGACCAAACAAGACACTCTCTGAGTTCCAGGAATCAGTCCCTGGACCTCTTTTAGTCCAAATGTCCTTTTCACTTGATGGTGAATTATAGGAATTAAATGCAATTTTTCAGGTAAGCTTTCACCAGTACCAGAAAAAGTCAATACCTCTTTACTTCTTTAAAGAAAAATATTAGCAGGGCAACAACAGCGTACTTGTTATCCTAATGCTGATCTCCATTGCTAACCCTGATAGGTTTGTCATTCTGAAGTGTTACAATTCTTTAATGCTCTTTAATACAACCAATTTTACTGCTGGTCATGTCTTCTATCTCAACTCTGTTCTGTGCAAAACCTTCTTTTGTATTGGTGATGCTTAACATCTGATGAAGCTCATGAGATTGGCATGAGAAGTAGGAATGGATAAATGATTTTAATGAAAATACTAAATCTCAAAACTGGCCCTGACAAGTTCAACTACTTACATAGTTCCAATATATCATCTACTGGTCATCAATTTCTATCCATACCTGACACATCCTGTCAACATTCAACGCCAATTGTCACAAAAACATCCCTCCAGTTTTTACATGGAATCATACTGCACATTATATGACTTCTAAGTTACAAGAGGTCAGCTCTAATCCTGTATCCTCTCCAAGAAGTCAGGGATCTTAAAAAAAGAGGTGTTAGATTCTCTGACAAATCTTCCTCTGTCAGGAGCTGTATCACTTCTTACCCTTTTCATCTCACCTCCACACAGAACAGCTTTTCATTCCAAATTTAAACAAATCTCTGTATATTAAGGTCACACTAATGATGCAATTACTATCCCAAATCACCTTTTCCTCTTAATGTTGTGAGTACTTTCACTGTTCTCCAGCCATCCAATACCCTTCTGCCTTGCCATTTAATAACAATTCCTGCAACTGAGCCTCTAATTACCCACATCACCTACTTCAAAATTGTAGAATAAATGTTACATGGTTCCATTAACTTGCACCCTGCATGCTGGGCTTCATCTTCATGGAAAACGTCTTTATAACTTCACTTCAGTATGACCTATGTACGTGTTCAAAATGTCTTCACTGAAAATTAAAGGCAAACTTTCCAGGTAGTCTTTCTCAAGTATCTAAATTACTTTTAGTTTTATTTCATTACCCCCATGCTTCCTGACAAGACACATAAAAAGTCTTGATCAGGCTTTCTGCTTACTCCTGATGCTCCTTTTTAATTTGCTATCAACCCTGCTAGATCTTGGTTCTCCACTTTTTTTTAACATGGAAAAAAAAAAAAATCAAAATTAAGTAAGAGCACAGATATTTTATACAGTTGCCAAAATTACCTGCATTTATTGCTGCATCAGAAGTTCAGCCATGCCAGGAGTAGCTGAAAGCCACTCATCAAATAAGCCCTGAACACTGTAAACTGGAATTGCAATAACATTTAGATGCTAAACTACTTATGGACTTTGCAATTTGAATGTTCACTTCTGCAGTTAAAATTATAAACAGCTTTTCATGACACTCAGACACATTTGGGTCTTTTTACTTTAGTAGAGCCTTTTTTTTTTTTTCCTTGTTTTTTTCCCTAAACAATGTTTGCCTAAAACATGAATAAAAAAATTAATGCCACGATGTCTCTCGAGAGCTAGAAAAAGGAAAGGCAAGTTAAAGCTGCTTAATTTCAGCTTCACCTCGAATGAGATCGCCAAAAAAAGGCAGCAAGAAAACCTGTATTATCAGTACTTTGGCTTGAGAACAGTCTGCACAGCTATTACAAAACTTACTTGGGGGGAAAAAGGGGGAAAAAAGGTCCACAGAAACAAGGTTCCAATTTAGGATTACCATAGCAACAGAGAGGAAGGAGGGGAAAATTACTAGATTAGTCCCTCAGATCATCAAATTCTTGAAAGAACAAATTTAGATTTGAGTTTCAGTCAAATTAACTGAATTCTTCCTATTCATTAACGATAAACACATCTAATTAAGGACTAAATTAGACAAGCAAGAACTGTACTACAAGAAACAAAGTAGCAAGTACTTTTCAGACTCAATTACCTCACCTTTTCCTTCTACCATAAAATATATATTTGTTAACAATAGGTCTTCATACCGGTAACCAATAAACAGAATTATTTAGGAAGGTTATTAGTTGTGATTAAAGGTCTTCAAATAAAAAGCCATTTGAAATATACCTCATTCTTGTTAAGTGACCTGAGTAGCTACACTATGGAAAATGGGCAATAATATGCCCCCTTTTGACTTGGGGGTATAATGAATTTCTGAAAATATAGAACAGAACACAGAATTGGCACAGAACTAACAGATTTCAACAACATATGTGGGGACAGTAGTGACCCCAAAAATCAAGGAATGTAGAAATAAGCTTAAGCTCCTCAAAAAGGTGATGTTCTGAAAAACAAACCCAGGATAACCTAAGTAACTAATTACTCACATATTTTTAAATTGTTTGATCTTTGACACTCTTAGTATTTTGGAGTTGTTTTAATAAATGCTTAAATACAAAATGGACACATACACTTATGTTAATGACTGATTTAAAAAGCAAGAACAATAGCAGTCTGTCTTTTTGGGAGAGCAGCTATCTCAATTCTTTAACCCACTCACATTAGACAGGATCCCAAACCCACTGAACCTGCAGTTGAAGTGGCAAATGCAGGTACAAAGGTTTAATTTTCACATTGTGAGCTTTGCTTGAGGTGTGGAGAATTGTGTCCCCACTTCAGTGGTAAATATTGACCCGTAAAGACTCTAAGCCTCAGGCAACTCTTCCACCAGCCAGAACGTTCAATTAATAAGGCTGCCCTCATAATTTGCAAGACTGCCTAAGTCCAGCTTTTCTGGCTGACATTCAGATTTTAAGCATGTTTCCCAGCCTTCTGTTCACCACTTCTGGCTTTTGCTGACCCACTGCCAAAATGCTCTTTATTTTCTGGTGGCTGGGCAGGCCAGAGGACAGTTTGAGATACTACCTTCTTCCAAGCTGTGCAGCAAACTGTTCACTGTGTTCCCTGCTCTTGGCTCCTCCCCAAGATTCTGCAGTGGGAAAATAGGAGGATACTGGAAAGACTATCATCCCACTAGTGTGAAGCAAGGGCATAGGCATCTTCACTGGCCTTTCCTTGTTCTTAAACCAACATCTCCATTAACAGACTGGAACTGAGTCAAAGAAAGCATCCCAGGTCAACAACAAAGACTATGGCAGATCTAGAAGTGGACATCCCACCTGTCAAAATGGTTACCCTATGCTGCAATCACTAATTCTCCTTCCAGGAGAGAGGCAAGAAACCCAGTATAGGATGGTAACTTGTAACTCAGCAGAGTCAAGTTCTGAAGCAGATTGAAAGCAAAAAGGAAAACCACACAGACAGAAATTGAGTTACAAGCAGCAACAGAATCAAAAAACAACAGGATGGTCCTTTCTGAGTCCAAGGCATAGAAACCCACCAACCTTCCTTGATACATAAGAAATGAAACAGCTTTCCTTTGGATTAAAGATTGATATCATATATGCCTCTCCATCATGTATGATTCACTTGCTTTGGGAAAGTTCTAAAGAATTTACTAACTTTTTACCAAAATCCCTTTATAACTAAACAGGGGGAAAGCCATATATTTATATGTACAGCTGAGATCTAAGTAAACATCTAAGATCAGTATTAATTTATTTTTTCTGCCTATTAATAGATTCAAAGCCATTGTAACACTGTGTCACAAACATTCTACATATCCAAATACGTTTTAACTGTATACTTTTGGCCACCAACACTTCATGAAAAATAATTTACAAAAACAAACACCATTTTATCCTTAATCACCTATAAAAAACCATCAATTTGTTTCAAAATATTTCTAAGTTAACAGTTATAACTGAAATCACCAGAATATCTTTGAAGACTCACCATCTAATCAATTACTCTGAACCCAAAAGGGTGGGGAAAAAAAACCCAACAACACAAACCCAAAAAAACCCACACTGTGCTATGTACTAGTAGACTTAAAAATAATATTCACAGTAAGGAAAGAAAATTTACTTTGGAATCAAAATAGAATCTTGCGGTTTACACTGAATCTGTTATTCAAATCATATGGAAATTTGAAGTGACATTTAAAAATAAAGTGACACATTGACTGTGTAGAATTTTACCTGAAAATCATGGAATTTCAGTTACTTTCCAGTAACTGAAAACAACTAGAAAAAATTGACATAACTAATGAAACATTATTTGCTACCAACCGAAGTCCCATATGCTTGTCTATTTAGCTCTTTTAAGTTCCCATGTTTCCCCCTGAATCTTGCCTGAGTCGTGTGCTCCCTCCTCCCCTGGTCTGAGCACTGGTTCACCAGGGCTGGCCATGAAAAGCCACCCCTAAAGCTACCCCTGCCCTGACCGGCTGCCAGGTGTGTGACACCCACACAGCCACACACTCCTGCCTCCCAGAACTAATCAGCAGCCAAGCCCCTCTCTCAGCAGGGGCACAAGCCTGGCCATCATATCTCACTACTGGCAGAACCCTTCTATATTTGAAGTCACAATTTTCCTTTTAAATTCAGCTAGATGTAGCTAATAGTTTCAGAAATTGAAGAGAAAAATAAAGTAAGTCCCCCTTTAACTGTGGAATACTTTAAGTTGTGCTGATTCAAGGTCACCACACAGAGCTTTGCTAGACAAGATCTTTTGGAGAAAAAAAAGCCAAGTATACAGCACATCTCAGTTAATGCACAACAGCAGCAATGTGTTCTTCCAATGGATTTTAGGTGGAATGGATGCTTCGCAAGTGAAGGTACTTGATAGATTTTCATCAATATTTTGCAGTGACAATACCTAAAGAAATTGCTTCATCTGTTAAAACACTAAACTCAGGGTATGCTTTATCCTTCATCTCCACAGTCACAACGAACAGTGACTTTACACTCAGTCATTTGTAACACACACACAAAACAGCTCCAAAAGAAAAAAAACAAACAAAAACACCTGAACAACCACACCACAAAACAGCCAACAGAAGAAACAGAGAAGGCAGTTTTCATGGCTCAAGATTTTCCCCAGCACTTTCTGGTTTAAACTGGTATAAACTCTCAAAGAACTGAAATAGTGTATCAGACCTCTCAAGACTCAAGATATAAAACAAGATAGAAATAAAAAGCATAAAAAGCAATACAACACTTTTGAAATTTGCACAAACAAATCAAGAACACCCAACCCCCCTAAGTTTTTATGGCTTCAAGTGAAATTACAGCCTTTAATCCAAAGCTGCTTTTACATGTTTACTGATTCCAACCAACAACCTGGATTCTGTTTTGTTTGGGTTTTTTGGTTTTGTTTTGTTTTTGGCAGGGGAGGGGGGTTTGGTTTGGGGTTTTTTTTGCCCCCTAGTCTTTGGAGCATAACTGTATCACAACATTCATCTACTCATTTGATTTGAAAGTATCAAAAGTACCATAAACTGTAACTGATTAACTACATTTACCGCTGTTTCCATGACCCCTTTACAGCATTTCAGTTAGGTGTATGAAAGGAAAACAAAATCTCAAAACTCTGAAATTTTTTTACTCCTTAATTTTTCAGATTTCCTGAGTCTAGATCTGAAAATCATTTGTAAGATAAGGTACAAAAATCAGTAATTTAAAAAAGACAAAACCAAATACATTAGTCAATTAAAAATGCAAAGGAATGTGTGATTAGTCTGAAGAGCACACATATGCCAAATTCCAATCTAAAAGAGTAGCTCATTATACCAGTTTTAAAACTGAATTGAGATTTGCTTTCATCTATGCTAATTTTTAATTAATCTGCAGGTAAAACCATTCAAATAAGTGATAGTGAACAACTCTTTTGATGTTCCCCTTGTTAGTGCAACTGATCTGAGTTTGAAAGGCTGATCTTTCACTGGATAATAACTGAATCCAGCAGAGCAGGCAGAGATCATTCCTCAGAATGCAATTTAATAAGCAAGGTCAAAAGGAGGCAGTTAGGAAGGGACTGAAGAAGTTGTTACTCCTGTTTGGCTGCACCTTCAAGGACAACCTTTGCAGTTTCTCTGAAAGGTCAGAGTCAATCCAGCTCACACACACTGGTCAGCCAGCCGGACATAGTTATTCAAACCCATCTCTGCACTAAACCTTTACTTGCCCTGAGGTGAAGAACAGTTAGACTTTGAAATTCCCCAGAGTAGCAGCAATGCTTAAACTTGTTCAAGTCCAGGACCATTGGTTGGGATGTTAGACCTGACACAATCTCAGCTTACACCTGATTGGAAAAGCAGTAGTTCTGAAAAGGGCGTTTCCTGGAGTCTCTTCCCCTACAACATTTGCAACTATCAACTACTAAACTCTCTGAACTGGCAAGACCACAGTAAACAACATTTATCATGTGGTGAGGGAAGAAACCAACTACTTGCTTCAATTTGACTAAAGATTATCAAGACAATTCTCAATAAACAACAGATGCTTACTGAGATGGTAACAGATGTCATCATACATTCCTACAGAATCCTGCTATTGTATACAAGACACTTCAAGGTATCAAAAGTACCCATAGAAAGTACCCATAGAAAAGGGTAATTTTAAGGTAAAAATTTCTACAGATCAAAATCTGTACAACCAGTACTTTTTTAAGCATTACTACCTCTAATTAAAAGCTTTCTTCAGGAGAGATACTGGTTCACATGCTTTATATTTTACAGCTTTCTCTACTGACAGGTTTGTACAGCTACTGCTCTCAGCCCTAGCAAAACCAGAGTATTTTTGAAGAGAAATGCTGAATAAGTAGCAAGCCTAGGTAATATTTCCCTATTCCCCTGAGGAGGCTGATTAAATTATATGAATGAAAACTGCTTAACTTAGGTAATCTAGGGACTTCTACTATTTTTAAAATATACCCGCTTTTGAATCTGTTACAATAGAAGACGCATAACTTTACAGAAGAGCTTCAGACAGGTTCCTTAGCAGATGTCAAATGACCTGCACATTAGACTCTGCAAACTTACATTCACATCTGCTCACAATCACTTTTCAAATATAAAGCACATACCACCCCAAAAGATCCTAAGAAATATTTAGTTGCAGTCTGAATTACTGATGCACTGCTATTTCACAGATCACTTTCTGTGGTGCAGCATGGTCCAAGAGTAAGTTCTAATTTAGGAACCACCAAAGTCAGAAAATCAGCATGGTTTTTTCTTCATACCCTCATGCCTCAGGTATCTCTGCTGCACAGCAAAAGGAACATTGATATGCTCTACTTCATTGAAGTAGTGATCAAGTTTTATTAATATGCATTTGTCCCCCAAAGCAGGACTGGCTCATTTGCACAGAAACAGTTTGAGGTTTACAAATTACTTACTATTCACCACTGCTACAATTCTTTAACAATTAAGAACACTATTTCTACCAGTCAGAAGAGCAGTGGGTGCAAGCTTTACTGCCTAGGCTCCTCAGGAAGCATTTGTCACATAGTAGCAATCAACAAGCTAAGGAGCCTTCCCCTGGTTTGAAACTTTCAGTTCTATTATTCCATTTATTAACAAAATTGGCTACTTCAAAATTCTTTTTTTCCCCTCCTATGCAAAATGTTGGATGAGATTTGCTAAAGGCAGATATGGAATGTTGGATGAGATTTGCTAAAGGCAGTTCATGCTTTGAAACTACACTTCAAAAACCAAGACTTTGGGCAGAAGCAGTTTTAGCCCTACTTCTGTCAAAGTCTCTCAGTGCTCAAAGGAGTTTGCTCTACCTAATCTCACCAGATGATCCAATTCCATACACAGAATCACACAATGGTTTGGGTTGGAAGGGGCCTTAAAGATCCAACCCCCCCTGGCATGGGCATCTTCCACTAGACCAGGTTGGTCAGAGGCCCAGCCATACATACAAAATAGCATTTAATATTGATGGTGAATCTCAAAGAATGAGAATTGAGATTGAGTCAATTTTCTGTGCTGAGTTGAGTCATTTTCTGTTGGATACATCTAAAAAACCATCACAGAAAAATACTGATTCAGTAAATGACCTTCTTCACTCTACAGCATTAGTGAACCATACTCTAATGAACTTACTGGCACAACATGCCAGCAAAAATACTTGCTTCAGATGAAGCACATTCAGATTTTTTCACACTTATAATCATCAACAATCGAAAGAAAACATTCAGCCAACACAACGGTTTTTGGCCAAAAAGCACTACTCTCAGCATGGAACTTCATACAGAAAACAGAACTCCAGTAAAACTACAAGACACTTAAACATACAAACACAGAAATGCACACATTATCTTGCTACAGCAAAGATGTAAAAATTTGCAAATGCTTCTTCCTCAAAACTCGCCTCAGAAAACCACCAAGTTTAAATTCTGTGAGGCAAATCATATAGAACATTACATTCACTCAAGATTATATCAAATTTGCTGGCATCAAATCTGCTTACAGAATATAAAGAAATACCAAAACCACCTGTTTCAGAAGTCTAGTCCACAGTCGCATTTTTTTCTCGCTTATTACACAAGAGCTCTTAAAAGAATATTTCTTACTGAGAAATAGAACTGTTGCACCATTATCTTTAATTAACAAAAATGGAAGCCTACCTTAGAAATAGTTCGTATGCCTTCAAAATAAATTCTTTTGCTCTATTAAAAACACCCCAAAAAACAACCGAATTTGTAACAGTTAAGGACTGTCAAGAATTCCATTGGCACATACGGTCACGTTACAAGAACCAGAGCTGTAAACAGCCTGTCTGCAGGGAGATACCTGTAGCTTTCAGCAGAGCATAGAGGAATTATCCAACAGCAATTGCATTTTGAGAATTCATAAGCTCAGGGTAGACATATTTTATAAAGCTCTGTATAAAAACCTAAGTCACAGTGCAAGAAAACTGAATACCTTTGGTATACGATAATATGATCTACGGCAACTTTCCAAAAAGGAAAGAATGAAACAAAACCAGCAATGAGCTTACACCACAGAGCTACAGCAATATCTCATGAAAGATGTAAATGCAGTGCTATTCCTAGCCCCCATCTCAACACAGCCATGGATATTTTTCCAGCTTGACTGGATTTTCCCCCTCCCTAATTGCTAGTTTTAGCTAAAGCCTACATAGATTAAGAATCAACCCTAAAAGCAGCACAGCGAGTGTGCAGCAATTACGTGCAGACAGGCATGTGACATTTTATATCGAAAGCAGACCCTAGAAACGCTAAAATGTAGATACTCTTTCCAGCAGAGGAAACAAAACAACTGCCCGCCTGCTGCTGGTGCCCCGCCAATCCCCAACACCGCACACACACACCCCAAACCCTCCTTCACTCCTACGTCCCCTGCGGACGATGACTTGGACTCTCCAAAGCCCGCATTTCGCCCCGCACAGTCCGCAGGTCATCTCTCAGGCTGGAAGAAGGAGCAGGTGAAGCAGAAGGGCGGCGGAGGCAGCGCCGGCAGACGCAGCGCTTGGGCGCAATGGAGATTCCAACGCCGAGCGGCCGCTTCCTGCGGCGGCGGCAGCTGGAGCATCCCGGCAGGCACGGGATGGGCACCGAGTCTCCTGAGGCAGGGCTGGCAGCACCCTGCACCCGTAGCTCAGCCCCGCCGCCCGTGCCGGCCAGCACCCGCAGCCCCTCGTCCTGTCCCCGCCTCCCCGGTGACCCCAAGCCCGCCGCAGCCCCTCACCGCAGGCACCCTGCGCGCAGATGGTTTTTCCGCACACCCCGCCACGTTTTCCAGGGAGACACGGCCCCCTTCGCTCCCCTCCGGGCTTAACGAGCCGGTTCCAATGTCTGCGCCCCAGCCTCTCCTTGCCGCCCCCTCCTCCCCTCCCCGCAGCGCCCGTCTCCCCCTCACAGCCCGCCCGACGCTGGCTGCGCCCCTCAGCCTTCTCCGCACCGTCACCGCCGCGGCGCTCACCCGAGGACAGACGAGAACGTGCGAGAGCGAAGGGACCGCCGCAGCCGGTCCCCTGACGAGGCTGTCTCTGTATCTGTCTCCGTCCCCGCCTCCCGCCGCTCCCGCCGCCCCCTCAGGCACCGAGCGGCCCCCGCCCGCCTGGGTGCGGCTTCCACAGCCCGCAAACCCAACAACGGCTCAGCCCATTGGCGGGAGGGCGCGCGCCCGACGAGTAAGCGGCTCTCCCATTGGCGGAGGGGAGAGGGGGGCGAGGGGCGGTGCAGCCGGGCCGCCCCTGGCGGGTCCCGCGGCTCCGGCAGCGCAGGGGGGTCCCTGGGCGGCCGGGAACGGGCTGGGACGAGCCTTCAGACACAGGGAAAGGGGTTCTTGTGGCACTGGGTTCCAGCGGAAAGGAGCGGCGTGGTGCCTGGGAAGCTTATCTTAGAGCGGGCCGGGAGATAGGCGCAGGCAGACATCGCTAATCGCCGAGGACGCGCTGCGATAAGGGCTCGTTATCGCGCTGCGGTGGCGGCGTCCGATCGCTGTCAGCTCTGAGCAAGGCCAGGGCGATCCAGGAGGGCAGGAGTCAGGCTTAAGAACTGCCTTGGCGAGGGCTAGAGACACCTGTCACAACTGAAGGTGTTTAATCAGTGGAATATCCTCCGGATGTTAAATGCCAGGCCAGCGAGAAGCCGCGCTCTTGATTCAGGAAGTGCGCGGATACATCGTGCAGCTTGTACATAGCAGCCTAATCAGAGCTTTATAAATCACCTCAGATCTTCTGAATCCTTCCTAAAGCTGTGTGGCTGGTATAACCCCCTGGTGTGTTACAGTCACTGCAAGCACCAACTGTAAAGTTAACTTCTGTTATCTATTTTCTGTCCACTTTTACTATCCTTTCTGTCTTATTTTGATTCTGTGTGTTGTACAGAATGCTGCCTGCCACCGGATGAATGAAGACTTCGGGTATGAGAACAAGCTCTCAGAAACAGTAAACACGTCTCCTCTGCTATCTACAGCCCTCATCCCCAAGTTATCCATATGTAGGGAAGCAAGTAGAACCTGATGGATTTTAGGTTCCATAAATGTCTGCTGTTGAATATGGGAGGAATCTAGCCTGCTCCAACCGCCTCCACCGAGGAAACACACTCCACTTACCTAAGAACAGGCCATAGAGATACACATAAACTTGCCTGTGAATTCAGCCACCAAAAGTGGTGGTTCAGGTGTCAAGTGACAACACAGAATGATTATGGCACAACGGACAAGAAGGCCCTACTGGACACAGATCTGCCTAATCAAAACCTAATCAACTGGGTATGTGTTAGTGTAATTACTAATGATTAGCAAATCATGTCTGAACATTTTTTTTTTTAAGAACTGTTGCTGTAAGCCTGATGAATTAATGTCACCTGCCTGGTGCTGAACCCTGTAAACCCAGTGGATGTGTACATACGTGACAGCATACTCTTGTCCCTGCTCTGCACCTGCAGGCTCCAGTCATCTGCCCCATGCAGTGTCTTCTCTTTGATTACTTGTCAAAATACTCCATCTTGGCATCTCCCTTTCTTTCCCTTTCTCACCAAGGGATTTAACTCATAGAGCTCTCTCTCTTGTCTGGAAAAGTAAATGGGAGAATGAATCCATGTTAGAACTCAGCAAAGAAATACTGCTTTGTTTCAGACTTGAAGGGTTTCCTCTCCAGCTCAGTATGTGGCTCTAAGACCAGCAGTAGCAGGAAGGATGTGGATGTTGGGGGCAGCAGCAGTGCCCAGGGCTGGGGGAGGGCAGGGTCATTTCTTCTCTGGCAGTGCTGGCTCAAAGTGTTTGTGTAACTGCAGGATGCAGTGACAAAAGCAGCTTGAGCTGATCAAAGGATGCCTTTTATCAGCTCCAGTTGGCTCTCTTGCTGCTGTTGAGTGCTGTTCCTTTACCTTTCTCTTCTGCTGTCCTACTTTGTGACCTGCCCAAGGGCACAGATTCCTACTGTCCCCTTCCAGCTTTCCCCCTGCCCCTTGCATTATCTCCCAGAATCGTGAGGCCATTGTTTCACCTGGCTAATCTGAAGGAAAAATTGGGAGGGTAGGCCAGCTTACTGCTGAATCAACCAACTCCCTCCAAAGGCTGAGACTGTGACAGCTGATGTGTGACTGTGTTTATCTTCCCCGTTCAGTTTTTGGCCTGCCCAGGTTCCTGACCTGCCTCTACCCAGCTGCAGGAAGGGTGGTGCTGGTGCAATGGCAAAGGTGGGGGGGGAGGTTACGTGGGCAGAAATTCAAGAGAGGGCTCATAAATACTGACACACATTAAAGCTGTGTGCTCTGTTGTGGAAAAAAAATAGACAAGACAATCTCAAAAAGCACTTCTGCATTATTTAAGACATGAAGAACTTGTCTTTGTTAACTCTTACCAGCTGGGTTTGCAGCATTACAGCTACAGCAAAAGGTACCACATGAACTACACTGTGTTTTTCAGCCTGCAGTATTTGATTCCATCAAGATTTTGGGCAGCTGGTGAGGGTTCTGGGAAAATGACCAAGGTGAGCTTGTTGCCAGTTGGCTTCCACTTGCTACATGCACACCTGGACATGTACTGGAAAATGCTTACTGGCTTTCAAATAATAGTTGTTCTCCTCAGCAGGCTCCAGCAGCACTGGACACAACTAACATCACAGAGTCTCAAATAAAAGAGTCAATGGAAAAGTATTCATTTACAAATTATTTTCATGTGGCTTTACTAGATATCAGAAAAGTGGTACTGTACAATTATTTTTATGCACCTGACATCTTTACCTGGCATTAACACTTCTTGATGCTCTGGTAGCTTCCAGCTACCTGAGAGAAGCATAGCACAAGGGTGATGTCCCATGTCTGGCATTAGGACATTAATCTTTTCCTTTATATGGGATGCATTTATTCCACATAAGCAGTTCCAGGTCAGTTCTCTCACCTATAAACTGGGACTGATAGTAAGGTAGCAGTAAGGTAGATCTTTCTCCCTTGACCTGCTAGAACTGTTCTGTCCTGACAATCTGTTTACTGCACAGGACTTGTTTACCTACTGTCATCATTTATCTTCATCTCACACAGACCTACTCCTACCTCCAAATAAAACAATGCCAGTATGTGAATTCTCTGTTGCTTTTCCCTTGGGCCTTTAAGAGGAGAGTCTTAGCTGCAAAACTTCCTTGTGCCAGCAAAGTAAAAGTCAGTCCCTGGCCGGTCCTATCAGAGTTGGAGTGTTAGGAGGGTGTGTGGGGACAAACACAAGTTACCTGTACAAAATACCCCAAGAACAGCCCTCTGGGTGCTGTCTCTCTCACTGGCACCCAGGTCTCTGCTGCAAGTGGGACAAGGGAGCTTACACACATGCAGCATTACTATTGAAAAGCTCATGAGGGATTTGTCTTTGAAACTATTGGATTTAAATGCCTTTTTTGAAGTTACATAATGGGTTATCTTAATTTCAGCTGTGTATAACACCAGTAATTATATCTCACCATTTATTTGTAGTATTACTAAAGTTGGTAATTGTTTGTAAGGTTATGTCTGAAGTACCTGAATTCTTATTCTTCAGAGGGAGCTGTTTTTTAATTTTACTCATTTATGCAAGGAAGGAGAACACTCCCAATGGCCTGAAAATACAACATAGAAACAATTTTAATGTAGGTTCAATAGAAAAATTACATGGAGTAAAAAAGTGTATTCTGGTTTACTTCCATCTCTCTCCACAACCAAACAAAAACACATCTGAGGTTTATTTGAGCTGGAAAAAAAAATAAAAATTAAGAGAACTGAAACAGCAGGTGGGCAAAAGGGCAGAGCAGCTGGAACAGGCTGATACTAAATGTTGCCAAATTTTATACAATCTTAATCTGAGAGGCCACTTTGGCTTTAAGTTTGAAAAATATTGACTTTATGCTCAAGGGACATAGGGAAATTTTTATACATGATTGAGATGAAATGTAAATGGAGCTACATGATTCAAGCTGGTTAACAGCAGTTGCAGTTAAACAGAACCAAAGGTGCAATGATTGCTTTACCCAAAGGAGCTCCAGCAACCTCAACATTCTCTTTTAATGTTAGAAATTCTTTGTGATGGTTAGGGCTTGTTTTTCCAATATGCTTTCCCAAGTAAAACCAATTTAATTGCAACATTTATGAATTCCTGAGTATCATCTGCCTCCTAGTTGTATGTTCTCTGCTAGTTGCTTCTATATGATTCTAGTGTGACTAGAGCAGCTGAAATTGTTTTTAGCCGCTCTGTGATGACATCTTCATTCTTAACAGTAGGAGAAGGAAAAATGTCACTAAAAGAGGTTAGAACTTTTGAACTAACTTTTGAACTACAAGCAGACTCAAGAGGGTAAAGCAAAGAAAGGAAAAATATATCAGGGCAAGTTCAAACTAATGAGGAGGCCTGAGAAGCATAAGAAAAATATTTTAAGGTAGTTACTATTTTAATTATTATATACTGGAGAAAGTTAATTAATCTTGAGAGAAGCTTTGTAATATTAGAAAATCAATTTTTTAATTCCCTTAAGTCACATTTAATTTTAAAATGGCACATTTTCAGCAGTACTCTCATGGTTAGGGTGCGGCTGTCATTTTCTTGGAAAAATAAATCAGCATGGATGTTAGCCCAGTGCAAATTAATGTAAACTAAAGCACAACATAATCAACGAAGCCTAAAACAGACAGCTTGTGAAGCCACAGCTGTAGCACCTTTCCATATTGGCCCTGTAATAAAACCCTTTAATAACCTTCCATGGGACAGACTCTCCTGTTTTCTGTGCTGCTCTGGTGTCCCTTTCACATCACTGGCCTTCAGTACAGGTACAAACCTCCAGCCATGCCAAAGGCTGTCCAGGCCAGAATTTCAGTGCACATCAGCCAGTCCAAGCTGTGCTGGGATAGTACCCAGCAGGAGCTTATATGAAGTGGTTGTTGAAAAGCGGAGAAGGTAGTAACTCAAAGAAGGGTTAAATGCTTTTCCCTTTTCTTGTATATAAAGTGATCTAATTCTACAAATGGTTTTCATCACTGTCATTTCTGTGCAAACCAACTCCAGGAGAGATACGTGTGAGTAAAATGACATTAAAAATGATTCTTTGATATCTCCAAGATTACATGCCTCTCAGGACCATGTCATCAGCCTGAGAGGTTGAATTACCCACTACCTGGGAACTAGATACTGTAAGGAGGAAGGCACAAGTGAGGGATAGTAATGACCATCCTGTAATTAAGATACAGGAATGGGAGCCCTGAAGGAATAGATTTGGAGGTGGCTGTGCTTGCTCCATACCTGAAGCCTACTAAAAATAATTACTTCAGCCTATCCAGTTTTAAAGTGAGCTCAAATACTCTCTGTCTTGAAGTTCTAGTAGTGCTTGGTATTCGATATTTTGGTACTTTAGGTGTAGTAAAAGAACTATAAGCTCTCCCACTTAGGGGTCTGTAATTATGGGCATCTGAAGTACTCCCACTATTAGAGAAAAAACCCTCCTTGACTTTCAGGAGGTATTTCATAAGATGGAAACT
>VZUA01090075.1:274-32909 GCA_013401035.1 Horornis vulcanius
AACAAAAAGAATCCAAAACTAGATGATTGATTCTTCCTTACCGGAATTTCTGCTCTGAAATAAACATCCTTGAGTTTTGCTAGAAAGAGAAAAATCTCTTGGGAAAAACATCTCTGGAGACAGCTTATCTCTGGCGTTTTTTTGTGGGGTTTTGTTTTGTTTTGTTTTGTTTTGTTTTGTTTTGTTGGTTTTTTGTGGGTTGTTTTTTTTTGGTTGGTTTTTTTTTTCAATTTCTTTTGCATGAATTATTTTGCAACATATATTACACCCAGGACACAGCTGAACTGCTCCTAATCCCTCTGGCATATTCAGGATGTGACCCCTTGACAGAAAATCCTCACCTGCCCTACACAAACTGCTCCAACATTTTGGTACTGTTAGTATTGAACCAAATGAAGTTGCTGTTGCTGCTTGCCCCAGCAATCTGAGCCTGGGAAAGCAGGCCCTTCTCCCAGAACAGCTTTTAAACTCCCAGTGTGGTATCCCCAGGACTGCTATCAGGTTACCACCATTTCAGTTCAGAGCGTTGCTGCTAAGAGAAACAGAGATGGGAACTTCCTACATCTTGTGCATGGAGAGGCAGCTGAAGGTAACTGTGCTGCAGACAGGCTGTACCCCCACACTGATTCTCTTGCACACTGTGCCCATTTAGTCACACTGATGAGGCCAAAACTGTGAATCTGCTTCATTTCATTAGCTGGATTACAAAAAACCAATAAATCGTTCCCCATAAAACTCCACTGTCTTTGGCAATAACTTGGCTCTCTAAAAGCCTGAGCAAAACTGTTACAGAGAGATGAAGATAAATCTTGAGGCCAATTAACAGCTCCTGAATATCAAACTGAATTTTCACAATTGTATGGACCTGAGCTCTCAGGAGAAAGTACAAAGAATAGGCAGCAATTACAGGCACTCCCCACTGCTTTATATGCAATTACAGATATCCCCCAGCAACTGAATCATTTTCTTTACAAATAAATCTGACAGTGAGAACTTTTTAATCCTTTTTGAATTTGTCCTTAAGCAAGTAGCCTGCGCCAGCTCTCCACTGCTTCCACACTGCTTCTGCCCCAGTACTGCAGCACATTGAGTCCACTGCCATTTGCAGAAGAAAACAGGGCCTGGCTGAGAACACAGTGCAGGAACTGAGGTTTCTGAAAGATGCACCAGCCAGGAGATGCCCAGCTTCCAAGGAAAAACTCAGTGCCCAAGAGATGCGCATTTAGTTTTGCTAATTGCCCAAAAGTTACTTTGAAATTGTGGTGAATTTATTAAGCCCCAATGAAATATATCAACAGATTAACCCCCTGATTTCCTTTTACATCAACTGTGCTATTGGCATAAAACCAGTGAGATCAGTTTTGATTTATGATACTGAAAGTAGGAGAATAATTAAATCCATTTACCCACTCTCCCAGAAACAAACTGTGATATATAGCATTCTAAGTGGCTTGATGAGGAGGAAAATATTCCATCTAGCCCAAATCTTTTGTAATTCAAAGATGAAAGCCCCTGTGTTGTCCATCCTGTGTGACTCTCTCCCAATTATTGCTACCACTTTCATCCTCTCTCTTCAGGATAGGGGAAGAGAGAAACTCTATTAAAACTTCTACAGAGAGCACACAGAAATGGCAGACATCTATTCTGAGCAAAATATTCCTTATGCAAACCAGATCAAGATGCAAGAGAAATAACCTGTTCCACTAGGAGCGCCTCTCTCAAGAGGCAATATTCTCCCACCAACAACCAACACACAGAAATATTCCTCAGGACCATGCACAGGGGTACTGAGGTCAGGTGCCAATGCAGAATTCCCCATGTTCCAAGCTTGCTCCAGGTGCCACCTCTCAGAATCTCTCTCTGAAGACATTCCCAGGCTTCAGGCTACCCAGGGTTTCCTTCTGCCAGAGCTGTGCCATGCACTGTAAGCTACATGCTGGCAACAGAGGATTCAGCCCTCAGTTTTCAGGCTCATCTTTTCCCCTAAGTTCTGTTGAGGTGGAACTCTAATTTTTCACAGTTTAACTCAAAGAGGAACACCAGAGGTGTGATTAAAACACATACTAGCAGACAGACTTTGCCAAGAGACCTGAATGCACAGTTTCACAGTCAGTTGTAAAAAGCCTGGGGAGTGGGGTTGTTATCTCTGTCCAGAACAGCATAATCATTCCTTTACTTGCTTCCCATCTGCTGATAGTCTCATCATAGTTTCTTAGGCTTTCCTGAATCACAATATTCCTGGTGATTTTACCACCAGTGAAACCTCTCAGTTTCTGGAAATGAAATCTCAGTTGGTCTTCGTGATCCCTGCATTTGGAGAGACAACTGCACGACTTCAGCACTTCAGTCAGACAGTAATGTCTCCTTTCAGAGTGCAAGCACAACAGAGAGGTGAGAAGAAAACAGAGCTGAAGAAAAATTGAACAGATGGGACTTTGGCAAGAATGTCTCTGATCCCACACAAAACACAGAGATCTCCAAATTCTCTTTTAACCTACTTGTTACTCTGTTTCTCTTACAAGGACTATCCTCACTCAAAAGTGTATTTCTTTGATCTACACCTTCTAATTCTGGAAACAATCAATATCACTTACTAAGCTACAAACTTTTCAAGACTAAAAGGTGGTTTTTTTTCTTTTTTGGAGGGGTGAGGAGCGGAGGATATGGAATGCCAGTGCTAAATTCCAACAACAAAAAACCTTCTATCCAAAAGCTTACTGAGAAAATGTTTAATCCAAATCAGACTTGAGAAACACATAAGGGAAGTAGTTTGGTTCCAATTCAAAGTGTTTTTGAAAAGTGGCATTTTAGAATAGGGCTGAGAGGAGCTGGGGAGATCGCCTTTTCCATCCCCAGCAGCAATGGCCACAATGCATCCTTGACAGAAGTCTGGCTGATCTGTTTCTGGCTGACTTCCTGTGAAGTACACTTCTCTATTTCCTCTGGCAGCTATTACAGTACTTAATTATCCCTAACAGGAGATGTTTAATCCAATTTAATCCCATTTAAGATCTGCTTCTTGTTCTGCCCACCACTATGATGGAGAACAGATCTTCCCCTCTTTGCAGCCAAACTGTATGTATCTGAAGGGGTTCATCACATGTTGCTTCATGCTGTCTTGACTGCAGACTCCAAATCATTCTTCTAAGTCATCACTTCTAGATTCTGATTTCTCACAGTGCTGTCCTTCAGGAAATCTCTGATTGTTTTGTAGCTTTAATAATACAGCTCAATAGTGGACATTATTCCTCTCCAGCCAAGCCCCCACCAGTGCTGGCCAGAGTAAAACAGCTCCAAGACATACCCTGACACTGAAGTAACCCATGTGCCAGATCTTTTTTGTATCAGCATGCTGATGATGCCCACACAGACTTTGTGCTGAACTGCCCCTCATCCAGTTCTTTCCCCACCATGGGGGCACAGCTGACCAGTCCCACGTGAGGGCAAAACCAGGCACCCCATCCTTGGAAATCCCCTCTTCCCAGCTGCCAATCTAAAGTCTAGTCCTGACCTACAACATGCCCACAGTCTCCTCCTGCAATTTTAATCCTCATCTCCATGAAGGTGCTGCCCTAAGACCCATACATCTAGGAGAGGTTTCTGCAGGCCTTCATTTGCTCTTCTGCCAACCTGAGAGTGAAACCCCACAGCTCAGTTGCTACAAAGCTCCCCCCGTGCCCTCACACACACTTCAGCCCGTAGTAAATTCTATGTAAACATCCAGTTCACATTCCCTGCCCTGCTCTCTTTCACTGCTAGGTTATCCTGCAGCACCTCAGCCAAATTAGCACACGTGAACAGGTTTTTGTACAGTACCCATTTTATCAGTGTTTTTTCAATTTAGGTCTACACAGTGGCTAGAAAGACAGGCAATATTACAAACACATCAAATCCCTGCTTTCTAAATACACTATAAAATACACAAAACAGGCATTCAGATTTCTTCACAGTGATTGTAGCTTCTCTGACTCCCAGGTAGAAGACCGTGATGCTGACCGTGTGTACCACAAGTACCACAAGCAGCCTGAAACACCAGGATATTGTGGTGTTGTGACACATGCCCTAGGCGGAGCTCCCCAGCTAGGTATGCCCCAACCTCTGCTCCACACCTCGTGGGCCTGCAGAGCAGGGCCCCTGCACACCCTGTGCTCTGCTGTTCTTGTGTTCAGCTCAGGAGCACAGAGGCACCTCGCAGGGAATGCTCATGCAGGCACCTTTTAAATCATCTCTCTCCCATTCTAATATACTTAAGTTTGAGAATTCACACAAGAACATGCAGAAATCGAATAGAAAAGAAGCACCACTGTGATTATAATAAAAGCTAATTTACTTACCATGCATTTGTCTACAGCTGCTGTGAAAATTGCTTTAACCAGTCCTAGCTCTGGGCTGAGAATAAAATACACTCAGCTTATCAGAAGAAATAGGCATTAGCAAAACACTTTGATTTTAAAAGCAAACAAGAAAATTGGAAATTAAAGTTCCCAAAGCAACTAGAAGTCTGTCATATTGTATGTGTGTGTTGAAGTGAAAAATTAAAATACACATATGCACAATGGAGAGACTTAAAGAACTGCCACGCAAGAGTGTAACAGCACAGTGCTTCTTCAAGGACAGGATTAGAGAGACTTCTGTTTCACTCCCCACCTGGAAAAACAGCAGACCCCAAAAGAACTAAGACACAGGTCCAGGAACACAAAGGATTTCCTTGAAAATCAGAAAAAGCGTAAGGACCTTTCACCTAGACAGGTTTGAAATCTCCATTAGTACTGCTATCCTGGCCAAATGGACTTTTTCCAGAGGAAAAGTTTTTCACAACTGGACCAATTCCTATAATTAATTAATGTTTGATTCAGCTTAAAGTGCTGATCTTGATGAAAAGTGGCATCAATTATGCCAGGAGCAGATGTTTTTGTAACATCATCACCATCGATTAACGATGGCTTCATGGGCAGACTGTTACACACCCCAAAGCACAGTGTAACTCTCCATAACTCCTGACGAGCTATAACTTGCAGCCAGGAGTCAAATGCAGTTGTGCAGGGGGCCCATGGGATGTTAGAAATGACAGCCAGTGTTCAGCCTGACCATGGCTTTTAAAAATTCCCTGCCAATAAACCACCACCATGTCTCAAACTGAGGTTTTGTACTTGATACCCCACCATGATGTGCTGAGCCCCGATCTCACAATTAACTGGGAGATCTCTGAGAGGACACCTCATTATATACTTCTCCAATACACTGCCATCTTGATTTATTAAATCCTCTCACCCTGATTTATAATAAATGAGTGACGATCCAAAGCCTGGATTTGTGGGAATACCCAAGAACTAACAGTATCTTTGTCAATGAGAGTTAATCGGTCAGTCTCTCACTGTTAATCCAAGAGTCAGTTGTAGATAATATTTGATCAAAGTGTCCATAATGCTTTAAAGGCCAGTAACAGATCAGATACAACAGAGATGAGACATTAACCTTCAATTCTTACCATGTATTTGAACAGAGATATAGCAATGTATCACATTTAAGTAGGTGCCACAAAAAGGGAAATATCTATGAAACTGGTAAGATACTAGCAATTGAAAGAATAAAGGAACGTTTTACAGTGATTAGTTTACAGATACCCATCCTATACTTTCAGCAAGCTAATTTGGCAATAAGCAGCCAGTAACATTAGGAATAAACATGTATATAGTTCTCTAGTCTAAACAGTCTTTTCAATCCAAAGTCTACTTGTGTATACTACAGACAACACAAGCAACTGTTTAAGCTTCAGCCAAAAAACAAAAAAAAAAAAAAACGTGTAGCAGGAAAACTGTTATGCTAAAATCTTTCAGCAAAAGGATTTTCACTTAAAAAAAAAGAGACGATAACATAAATGAAATTCTGTTATTGAGTCCAGATTTATCTGTCAACAAGCTGCCACTTCCTTAACTGAGGCTACAAAGGCTGAACTCTACTGGAGGATCCAATTCCCCCTTTGGTGCCAATCAACATTAGATTTGTTGTGAACAAAGCCCTTTGGGATCCCTTTTGTGACACCTGGTAAAAAATCTCTCTGCATACCCTATTAACTGGTACATGAGAAAAGTACTTTTCCCACAAAAAACACAGATGGTATTTTTTAATATAAGTGTATCAGACTACTTTTATATTTGTCACATCTACATAAACAGTATGGTAATAGTAGTACAGCATTTTTTAAGTGGATCACCACAAATACTTAAAATTGTATAATTCTCAAACCTGAAAACTAGGACCTCATCCTGCCAGTTGTGCCTCTTGGCACATCTACCTTAGACTTGCAGCAAATACTTCTGGAAATATGAAAGAGCCGAAACTAGAGATTTCAATATAACACACAGACCAAGTGGTTTCCAGAGCCTGTAGCTATGACATCTTCATGATTAACAGGGCTATCACATGGGCACTGGAGCACTCTCTGCTCAGGTGATGGAGGAGTCCACCTGTTTCACTGGAGACTGACTCTTATCAGTCAGTATCCAGGAGCTCAATAATGGCTTCTAGGTCAAAAACCTCCTCAAAATTAGCCACTGGGCTGCCTGGTTTGACAAGTGCTTGCCAAGAGGAAGTATCCTAGAGGTTCTGAATACATCCTAAATTACTGAGGGGGGCAAATGGATTTTATGTTCACACGAAACCTATTGGCCCTGCAGATGACCATTTCCCTTCCCTGTTTGAGGAGTCAGGACATGAGGTAAGGGGGCAGCATGAAGAGCCTCTCTCTTTGTGCCCCTCTCCACTTGGTGTTTCAGTAACATGCAAGCCAAGCAGTCCTTCATGACCTGGCTTTGAAGTCCCCGAGTGACAGCACTTTGCAATGGAAAGGTGGAGCCACATGCTTGAGTTGGGGTTTTTCCCCCTGAAACAAGAAGAGATTGGTATCATCAAAAGAAATGTAGGAAAACCAGGAAAAGCAGGTCCCATCCAGACTTATGGCACCTTAACATCACAATACATACAAGAAAAGTTTGGGAGATCCGGATGAAATGGGGTTAACACTGGAGACATGCTTTGTTTTACTATTGCACACTCTGTCCAAAGCGGTGGGGCAGTGCTGAGCAAGGGAAAAGACAGCTGGCAGGGGCACTGTGAGCTGTTTAATTAAAAGAAGCTATGTCCTGGCCAGGGCTTTATGTTAAACAATTTGCTGTTTTAAGCAACCACCTGTTCCATCAAGTTAGAGTTGGCTCTGATTGAGGAAAAACATTTAGAGACAAAGCTGAAAAGTATTCATAATTCTCCAACACTGAAGAAAAATAAAAATTTTAAAAGGACTAAAGTTCTATCCATCAATGCAGAAGATTCCACAAAATCAGTATAAAACATATTTGTTGAATCTATTTTAAATGTTAGAAAATTCACTGAACAAGCCCATTCCTGATTACAGAATAAAATGAAAAGAGATAAAGACTCTGCCAATCTTCATTCTACCACATCCATATAACAGAACTCTCATAAGTGCTCAGCTGACCCCACACGTGCAGAGGGATGCCCAGACAGCCACCAACACACGCAGCTACGGCAGCAGCAGGGCTGAGCTACCCAGCTAAAGGAGACAAGGAAGTGAAAAAGCACACAGAAATCAGTAGGTTACAATCCCAGCACAACAGGCAGATTAAAAAGGAGCCCTGGCCCAAGGGAACAACACTGGAGCAAAGATTCCCACAACTCTGGCACCGAGCATTGAGGCTCCCAAGCACTCCTGCTCTCACTGCATGAGTTTTTTCCAATCAGACACTTAGACAAGCTCAGCTTTTAAAAAGCTTCTTACAACACGTGCACTTGTGTTGCTTTTCAGTGGAGGTCCTGTCCCAGCATTATCATCAGGCTTCTCATCTTTCAGCTGAGCTACCATTTCCCAGCCTTCTTTAATGTATCCAAAGAAGCTGCAGGAGCTAAAGATTCCCTTGCCCTCGCCCTTGCCCTGAGCTCTCTGTACGGCTCACAGGGGCTTTGCTCCTGGGCTCTGGGCATCAGTAATGCCCTCAGGGCTGGGGGCAGCACAGCAGTGGCAGTGCAGGAGGCACAGTAATGCAGCACAAATAACAAGCTGGCTGCTCAGTGAAAATCCCACAGCCCAGAGACTCTGATTGCTGCAGGGAAACCAAGAGGTGATACAGAACAGCAGCACAAGTTGCTCAAATCTCTCCAGGAGTGGAAAGGAACAGAAAGGACAGGTAGATTAAGGACTGAGCCTAGAATGCTTTGGGATTTGTTTGTTTGTTTGTCTGCCCTCACTTTCTTTTAGTCAAATAACATATGTGGAAACACCACATACTAATTGAATAAAAACCAGAAAATTAAGAATCTCAGAAACTGAAAATCCATTAGGCTATATGTATTGCTCTTCAAGAATAAAGGATAATTTGTTAATGAAGAAAAAAATTAACATATCAACAATTCAATGCAAGTCATCAGCCCAAGTAATTGCATTAGCTTCTCTGAATGGCAAACAACTTCAACTCTCCTCATTTTTGTTCTTTAAAGATTTTCTACTTAAACAAACAAACAAAAAGGACAAAGCTTTTTATTTATTCAAATCACATAACTACTTTTCAGAAAATGAATTTATTAGAGTGTTTTGAAAAGCTCTACTGCAATTTTTACATTTACTCCAGAAAGTGAATGATGGCATGTACTCAAAAAGCTGGCTATCTAGGATGCTAAGCGGTTTGTCTTACAGATACAACCCAAGCTTGAAATTAATTATTCCTCCTTTCCTTGCTGCACTCTTCTCAAGCTGCCACCTAATCTCTGGAGTAGTTCATTAAGATAATTATTCTCGTCCCTTTTCTCAGTAACATCAAGACAAGGGTTACCTCTGAATAGAGGGTTCTTCATAATTTTACTTTCTTTTAAACCATCAGTTATTATTTCTACATAAGCCAACCTTAAGCTCTCTTTAAACGATGAGATTTGAAAGACAATGTGCACTGTAGGAGCAGAGAGAGTAAATCCAGCCCTGCAGAGCAGAGGCAGTGGCCAGCAGTGCCAGCCTGGCACACAGCCCTCGTGTGAGCAGTGGGAGCTGAGGCAGCAGCTCCACACCACAGGGAGCAGTGCAGGAACTCCTCAGAGCCCTGGCATTGCTCTGCAGGCCAGGAGAGTCACTTCCTTTGCACAGACAGGAATAGCACAGATAGATTCCTTCCTTCTCAGATAGCCAGAGCCCAACCTGTGCACCCCACTGGACTGCCAGGAGCACCATCTTCAGACGTGACCTGTCTTTGACACCTTAGGGAATGATAAAAACAGTGTCAGAGAAAATGCAAGGTATGAGCTTAACTGGCAGGAAAACTACAAAGGGCTGCTTTGTGCTGATCCTGAAGCAAGAGCATTTTCTGGGGCAATCACTGCAGCATTAATGAATCTCCACACCAATTTGCTTTAAAGCAGCTTCCTTCTCAAGCCAGCCTTCACTTACTACAGAAATTCATGGAAGTGAAGTGTTTCAACACTCAGAAATTTGACTGTATCTTTCCTAAATCATGACACTCAAATAATTATTTTATTGCCTTTCTCTTCCAACACATTGCCAAATCCCACACTTCCACCAAGTCCTCAAATAATCCTAGGAAAAAGCAATCTTTTCTGGGCAGCTTTTGGCCTTCCCCAGACCCATTTCCTATCAATGCCAGATGCAGAGTGCAGATCCAACCAAAACTTTGTGGAAGGCAAATTTCAAGTGAGGCTGAGGCTGTGTGGCTGGGACACAAAGTCCCTGCAGAGGCACAGTGTTCTAATAAGCTCCTGGGTGACCAAAGGCAGCTGCCTGACTCAGGAGCAGTGCCACAGACTCAGTGCATAATGGGGAGAAGTGAGCAGCACTGAAATCTTCATAAGCTTCACTTTTATAAACCCCTGTGCTTGTAAAATCAAATGGGAGTTGCAAAATGTATTGCTAATGTTCATGAGGTTAGAGATTTTTTTTCTGTACATCTGTAAAACCCATTGTTAGAAAACAAACATGACCCATTCCAGTTAACTTCACCAGCTCTGGGGTTAAAAGCCTTTCATGGGAAATTTTCCATTATAAATTTGAGACTGGCAGATTTCTGCACCAGCCACCTGCATCTTTGGGTAGCTCAGCTGAATCGTTCTCTGTTCATCTATTTTTAATGTGCAAAGCACATTACCAAAAGGAACAAAATTATAAATAGCAAACTATTCTTTAAAAAGGCAGAAAATATCTCTGTCATGTAAAATTCTATCAAATATTTCTCTCTTATTCTAGAATCCCCCTAAAGAACTTCTGCCCAAATACTTAAAAGATAGGTTTGTAAATTAGATGTGGCCTCTGTTTGACATCTGATTGTGAAATTTGGTCAGATTTTTCAGCCCACCTGCTGTGCATATTAAACCACACAAAAGCAGAGTTTGAAAAAGCAGTACTAAAACTTAATTTTACTTTAGTCATTCTCATGCAAATTCTTGTAATCAAAGTTTTACGCAAAGGTTTTCAAAGCAAATGCTTCAGAGGGGGGTTTGTGAGAGGCAAAGTTAGCTAAGACAGTTCTCTGTGCAATCACACAACGTATCTCCAGAGAAAGCTCTTGGCTCTTGCAGCAGCTGTGCTGGCCCTTGTGCAGGTCTGTTCCACATCTGGAACCAGTGCTGCAGGCACACACCTGCCTTGCCCTTCCTGCAGGGCTGCAGTGTGTCAGCAGTCCTGGAGCATGCAGCACGTTCCAAGGGAACAGCCCTGGAGCATGCCTGCAGCCCTGGTAGAATGCAGGCTTTCAGGAGGGATCTCCTATTGCCCAGGACTGCAGAACCACAGGAGCATTCCATGGTGACCACCCAATGGAGAAATCCAGCTCCTCCCTCAGCGACAGCAGCCACTGCAGCTGGGAATGCCACTCAGCAATGTATGAGCAGGCTGCCATTCCTCCTTTGCCAGCAGTCCTGTGCAGGGAGCAGCACTCCTCACCTGTGACACATTCTGACCTCTCCTACCAAACACTGAAACAGAATTTATAACTGCACAGTCGCTACTCAGAGACACTTTTGCCTTGAAACACCTGACACTCTACAGGTGCCATCAGAACCCTACAAATGAGACCACTCAGAGTCTGCACCTGTTTTCTGATGGCTATATTCAGAGAGAATGCAGAAACGATAGGAAAAAAAGGGCTCTATGCCACATCCTGATGCATGACACACACCAGACACTGATCTTCCTGCGCAGCCAGATGATAACAAACTGCTGACACAGGGATTATCTACATTCTGTCCTGACAACTTAATTAAGTCATTTAATTAGTAACAGCCACCAAGTATTGCACTGGCACTATTAGAAACTCCATCTATTGTTCCTTGATTACCTCTTTTTTTCTGTGTTTAAAGTCTTAGATGAGATGTGATGGTACTTTGTGACTACAATCCTGCTAATGGCATGGTTTGGCCTGAGCAAAGGAACCAATCCTTGAAATTATTCTCAAGGTACTCAGAATGGTTCAAAAACACATGGACAGATTTTTTTCAACAGAAAATTGCAATTAACTAAATTAATTTTAAAAAGAAGAATATATACATAATATCTCACTAAAAAGTCTGGAACATTTGGATTAGACTACAATGTTCTCATTATGATTTTAATACACTACTGCCACTTTACAGCTTTAATCAACATTTCAAAAATCAATTTTGATAATCCATACTGTTGAAGGTTTAATTACTAAAAGAGCATGTGACAAAAACCAGTTAGAACAAAATATTCTAATTCAAAATGAAAATATGTTAGAAATGTCAGAAGTCCTTTAATTTTTTTTTCATTCTAATTCACACCAACATCTCTCAGATTCCTGAATTTCCTTCTAAGTGGAAGTTCATGTTCCATCATCAGGATCTACCTAGTGCTAGTGAAGGTGCAGCATGAGGCCTCAGAGTGTAAATTTCTCCTCATTTTGCAAAGCAGCACTATTTCATCATCTTTAACGTGCACAGATCCATTAACACGGGTGGCTCACACGTAATCTTATCCTTCTCAAACACAGAGGGAAATTCTTTATTACCAGCACACCTGCAGGCAGGAAATCCCAGGCATGCCAAGGAACATCCAATGCACCTGCACTTCCTCCTCCCTTGCACACAGCTGGGCCCAGCTCTTTAGCCCTCCAAGTTTGTCCTGTTTTCCACAGAATTCCCTCTCTTGTTCAAAGAGCAGATAAGCCCTCTGAACAGAAACACATACTGTCTTGTAAATTCTGTGGAAGTTTCCCTAGAGAATGACCAAAACCAAATGTATTTACTGCATTGTCTGTACTACTATCATTCTTCTTCTCCAGACCAGACCTGCTAAAAGCACTGGCACTGCTGTTCCACTCCAAAGCAGTTTTGTGTGTTCCTCAATGTCCTGGGGGCTCTTGCTACACATGGGGGGTTAAATACTGTTAACATCTCAGGCTGCATGAAGAGAACCATCCTCTGCCTACTCACAGTACCAAAAATACTGCAAGCAGCTTCTTTTATCACACAGCAGCAACATTACCCCATTTTGACCTAAAGGAAACATGCTGACCTAAAACAGCCAGCCAGCAAGGGCAACAGATTGCTCTTTCCACAGCTGCATTAGGAAAATAAACATATTTGTATGGGTTCTAGCAAAGATCAGAGGGACTGGGTATAACTGGCTGGCTCTAAAGAAATATCTGTACCAGTCTGCCTTTGCCTCACTGCCTGAGGATTTTGTGGAAGAGGAAATGGATTTACTTGTACAAATCTGAAAGGAATACCACTGATGCCAAGTGGTGAGCAGAATGGGCCTTTAAGATCCCATTGTCAAAAGGGCCATGAAGAGTTAGGGCAGCCCAAGAGGCAGAGAGGCTTCTCCTGTCAGTGCTGGGGCAGCCCCGGTGCAGAGGGAGCTGTGCAGGCCTCGCGGTGGCACGCTGGGTGAGCCTGCACAGCCCCACCTCTGCACCAGGGCAGCACAGCAGCAAGCGGCCTCAGCTCATCTGGAACTAACACAAGATCTTTTTCCAACTGAGGGTTGATTTTTCCTTGCCAGCTGCCCTGCTCAGCCTTGCTCCCCTGCCCGCACACCTCTGACACAGCAGATTGCCTATGCCCCCTTGTTTACTATGGTTTCCTGGAACTCTGCCAAAGTAACTAATTAGCACAGAATGTAGGAATGGAAAGGACAGCCCAGCTATCAGAAAACTGTCACTTCATGTTTGCAAGGTCTGGCTGGGATTTTAGGGGAGTTAATATTCAATTGGCCAGTAACGCTTTCCTGCCCTGAAAAATTTGTAGTCCTAAACTGAAGAATTGTTTCATTTTGGACAATTCAATACACAAACAGCCAGCCCGAGTGCCACACAAATGTCAGAGCAGCAGTGCAATTAAAATGCATGATAGAAATATTTTAACAAGTGCAAATAGTAGTACATCTTAGAAATAAAAAAATCTAGCATATACTGATCTACTGCTTGGGAATGTAACAGAGCTTTTTCCCTCAAAAATTACACAGTGATAAAATATAATATGAAGGCCACCCAAAGAGGGAAATAAGTTTTAAAAAAGAATTTTTTTTTTCATTAGCATAAGTACCAAATAATGTGTGTACAGGATATAACGGTTAAGGAAAGGAAAGGAAACAATGTATTATTACTTCTGTCATATCAGAAAATAACCATTTTTTATCAGTCAGGTATATACAGTAACCTTATTAAGAACCCTTACTGAGAACTGAATGATCAATATATCCCATGCTCCCCATCCATGAAATTTATAAATTATATTAAGCCCTGCTCTTGCTTTTCAAGCTGTGTTTGGTATTAGTCTTCTGTTGTAATATCATTCAATTTTTAACCAACATCTTTCTTTAATCTACTTAAATAATTACACAGAATCTATTCAGTAATGTAATCGGAAATACTTCACTCAGAAGAGTTTTATGAAATTACGCTATTCTGCAGAAATAAACAAAACAAACACTGCTCATTTCATGGTAAAGTCCAAGAACTGAGTCTGATAAGCAGTATTTTATTTAAACATTAAATGTAAATTTCACTTTTCTTTTAGATATATTCTTCTCTATAAGTTGTTTTTTAATTTTCAGTTAGAAAGTTTTAAATTCTTCTGTGTTATTGGGAGTTGTTTCTCCAAATATCCATTAGGAAGTCTCTTCTCCCTGGGTGAACATATCATTTCTCCTACCGCTAACAAAGAACAAGGACTTGATGCCAGGAGAGCCTCTGCCAGAACTGCAGTAGCATTTTGGCATCATCCAAAGGGATTTTAAGATATATGAAAATGCTCTTGTTCCAACAATTAGAAAATATCAATATGCTGCTTATTCAACCAAGTGCAATGGTAGCTATAAGGAAAATTGGGGGTTTGCCTATTTTAATTATTCTTTGAAGAGATTATCATCCACTCCTCTTTGAGCAACACAAACCCACCTCACAAAACAAAGGAAGGAAGGATGCAAGAAAAAAACCTGGAATTCTGTGCAGCATGTATTACATTTTCAATGAGAACAGCTGCATTACACAGTGCAAAATAGACTTCAAACAGACAACACTTCCTGCAATAAACAAACCATTTTAGTTTTAGCAAATTATTAAATCCCAAGGGAATCTGTCTGTATCCTTCACCTAATTTAAACTAATTTACATGCAAAATTCAGCATGTGGGGCACATCTGGATTTGAGTCAGGTACTTCAAGGGACTTTGAGACCATAAAAATCAGCAAATGGATTAAAGCAGTCTCAGTATAGGCTTTCCATCTTTAACAGGTATGCCTGGATTAGTCACTGGAGTAATATTACTCATATTTTAAGCTGATGCAGGCTGTGAATGGTAGATTTTTAAATAATTTGAGAACACTGTGCACAAAGCGACACCACTCCATAGAAACAAACAGTTTGAAATGTAAAGAGGAATTTCTGTTGCAACACGCCTGGGACTGAAAGCCCATGATTGACATCCTCATTGTTCAGGAGCAGTTTCCTATTCCGGAAGAGGCACTTTGATGTTATGCCTTGAAATGATCTCACACACCAGACAGCCTGAGGTGTGCTTTGGCTCAGCACGGCACCACAAAGTGCAGCAGGACACACAGGTACCAGAGCAGGGGAACTGAGGGTATTGTTTGTCTTCTTCTGTATTCTTACACGCTTCCTAATCTGGACGTGAGATTTACATGGGAATATCCCTGATGCTATATCACTGACCACTGAATGCCTCAAATTCCCAGGCAGTCAGCTGGGAGTGCTGTAATAGCAACAGAACAATGTGACTGCAGCCCCCTGCAGCAGCTGAAGAACATCCTGCCTTGACACACACCAAGCTAATAAAATTAAGCACGGCTGCATATGCAGGAAGGGCTTTGCCAGCACACCTCTGCTGAGGCAGTGTCGTGGCTTCAGCTACCACAACACTGTGGACAGGATTCTGTCAGCTGCAGATGTGACAGGAAAATCTGTCCTCCAGAAATATCAGGAGAAAAGCACTGAAAATCTCAGCTTTTGGTTAATTTTTGTGGGTTTTTTAAATTGATACCCCATTTTAATCTTAAAATACCCATAATACAGAACACAAATGAAATACATAGTTTATCTTCAACTCAGTTTCTACACACTAAATTTTGGGAAAATCAAGGTAGCAGAGTAAATAAGGCCTCCTCCTTGCTCTCAGACACAATACAAGTCTCTCTTCCCTTCAGATCTATCAATGTTGTGGCCCTGACTTAGGATATCCCAGGGAAGCCCCCTTTATCCAAACACACACATGTGTCACCAGCTCATTCCATTAGGCAGGACGAGCCTTTAGACAGCCTGGAACCACCATCAGAGCCATGCAGCAGCAGAACTCTTTCAAGGGCTGACAATTAATACTCACAATTCAGAACCACAGAATGTGGTTTCACTGTTTGTCTCAGCACCACCAGACTCTACTGTATCTGAAAGCTTATTTTGGGATATTGCATTTAAGGGAAGATAGCATTAGGGCATCTCAGTGAGAAGCAGCCAAAGAGAAGTGTAGACTGCAAAGAAAAGGTGAATGAGATGATAGACTAATGGCAGCCAATATCAATATAACTGGGAAATGGAGAGCTTACACAAATTATTAATATGGTCAGTAATAGGAAGGATTTTTTCTCCCTAAGACAGAAATAGAGGGAAAACTATAACACAAAGCAAGTAAGAAAGGTTAAGATTTGGAAGGTAAGAGAGAGAAAGGGCAAAGTGTAAAAAGGAAGATGTCAACATTACCACTCTATCTAAAGTTCCTTAGTATTTTCTAAACCTCCTCTTACTGGGGTTTTAACAACTACAGTTTTCACTAAATTAAGAACTTAGCCTTCATAGTTAGATACACAATCTATATAAAATTTCCCAGCTGTTCATACACTGAGAAGTAAAGAACCAGCTAAAGATTGTATCAATAAAAATACCTCCTTTTCTTAAGGTAAACTCATGATCTGTGGAGTTTGAGTTGTGGTTCTGAACACTCAGAGTAGGTAGTACTTCAACTTCTGGTTCATTCAGTGTTGTTTATTCTGCTGCTGTTTTATTTCTCTGTAAACAAGTCTGATGAAAAGTAATGAGATTGCCTGTTACAGTACTTAGGGGATATGAAAATTGCCCATTACATTAAAATAATTAGAGAAGAAAATAAGATCATATTAATCGCACTCTACAGAAGCCTACCCAAGGTATGCCAACCCATCCTCTGAGAAATACAAAAAATTCTACTTTGAGCCCACCCACGGCCCAAAAAGTCCAACCACCAACCAAAACAGGATCAATTAATAAAAATCTGTGAAGATAACTGCAGTGGGTGTTGTAAGTGATTGGATATTGCACCTGGCAGCCCTTGGTGAGCTTTGCTCATTATGAGAAATCCCTGATTACCATACACAGGTCCTGCTCTCCAGAACACAAAGTGTGCCCTCGGGTCTGTGGAAGACTTGCTGCACAACCAGGCCCCAGGTTCTTTGACTGAACAAGGCACCCTGATGTTCAACCAAGCCTGGCTTAGACAGGTTTAGAAGAACTTTAGTTCACTGTTTGTTCTACTTTGTGATACAAGAGGTTTTGATTTAAGGGAAACAGACCTCCCCTAACCATGATACAAATCTGTAACGTAAATCCAAATAATTTCATTGGTTTTCTTCTTAGCATTCTAGAACTTTCCAAGGACAAGGGAAGGGGGTGCACTGACCTCTTCCAGGCCTTGTCCACATGGCTTACCAAGTGTGCCTGTACAATATACACACATTACCTACACGTGTGGCTTAACCACACATCCTCTGAGACATCCCCACAAATTCACTTCTCAAAGGTGTCATCTTTAATGTGCTTTTATTCATACAATTCCCTCATATTTTAAGATAACCTATTGATTTCTAAATAGAGAATTATAGCTAAGATACAGCATGATGCTCAGGTTCTCCAAGCTGCAACAAGCCTTTCTAAGACAAAAGGTAGCTCCCTTTTTCTACATGCAACAAAAGCTGGCTAGGGAATACTTTGATTTGAGTCCATCCTTTATCCAGCATCTAAAGTAAAGGCTTTATCTGTGTTAATTCACTTTTAGTCCCACAAAGATCAGCGCTGCTGTTTTTAAATGGTACCTCAGTAATTATGCCTTCAGAGCCTATCTAATAAAGACCAAGTTTTGCATACAAATTATAAACAAATGAGAAGCCTAAAAAGGTTAGTGCTTAGTTAGATATGGATCTAATTGTAATAACACTTTAGAGCTGCTTTAGGATAATGTACACCTCTATTAAATATTATGAAACATATTTCAAGTAACTAAATGGATTAATTTTTATTAAGCCACACACTCTCATACCTACTTCCTTAACTCACTTTTACTACATTAGAACTTGAATGACTGCTATTAAAAAGAAACAAAAATCCCAAACTGCATGTTGTTCAAATTAAAAACAAAACAAAACCAACCAACAAATNTATTTATTTTGTCAGGTAGACGAGTATTTATAACTTGTTCATTTTTCTAACATTATTAGCAAGCATAAGTGTCTAACTGAAAAAATGTAATACATACTCCTTTCCAAGTCAAGCATGCAATTAGAGCTAATCAAGACACAAGTTGTTCTCATCGTATAAATGTCACATTCTTTGCAGGAAGGAAAGATCTTAACTAAATATCACCCTGTTCAAATTTTAGGGAAATTAACAACATGCAAGACAAAATGTCCAGCAACCAGGAAACCACGGCACATTATGTCTTAACCTGAACCTCAGTGAACTGAATCAGTGAAATACAAAATCTTTTCCTTCTGCTTTCTCCCCTTCCTTATCATCTTCTTAAAATAAAGAAGAAAGGGATTAGCAGCTGTTAGCAGCTGTTCACTCTGGAATTCCAAAAACTGGCAAAAGTGACTGTCAAAATTAGTATGTGCAAATTGCTGAATTTTTTTTTCATTCCCTTCTACTTTAAGATATCAAATCTACATTGGCATAACAACAACAAAAACTAGCCTGGTTTTCCCATGGAACCTATCAGTGGTTGAATGCTCTCTGCACTCTCTTCCAACCCTCTGAAAATAGCAGTTTACTGTTTAAGTGTCCAACAGTCAAAGCAAAGCTTCAGAAGTTCTGTTCTTTGTCAGGGTGATTTTAACTTTTTTAACCCCATCCTCCCTTTCCCAGGGAATTTGCTGCATCATAAATTACTAAAAAGTCATGTTAAACACTGAACAGGAAAGATTGCTATTACAGATGGACTATAATTCTAATCATGCATTTAGTAAAGATTTTTGTAGTATCAGTATAAGCCTAGGGCATTCAGCACTGAAACAACTGAAGTCTGGACACAGCAGCTACTTCAGTAAGAGGTTATTTTGTTTATACTGCCATGGAGACAATGGGTCCTCCCCTTGAGGGTGACTCTAGTGATGGTTTAAAAGGCTTAAAAGGATTTCAGGTTCCTCATTCTGGTCTTTCTCTGCCAGGAATGTGCAATTTAGTCTGACACAGCAGTGGAGGTTGGGCATAAAACACCTGCTTGGATTCAGCTGCATTGTTTCTCACAGTGTAGGACCCCAAGTTAACCACAGATGAACATGTTAGAATAGAAAAATTGCCAAAGCCAAGTAGGACTTCCACGACTGTGTAGCAGAAAAAAAAAGCAAGAGTTCCTCAGTGTTGTAAATTCATACAACATCTGGACAGGTGTGCCCTTTGAAGAGAAAACACAATTCTCCCTCACCAAGAGGGCATTAACATTTGTGTGAAGAACAATTTTGCTGTTCAGTGAAAGCTATTCTTGCTGCTTATACTTTTGGTAGGTTTTTAATTACAGCCTGAACTGAGTAGAAAATGAGTTAGAGTGAAGCAGGAAAAAGCCTGAAAAAATCTTTCCCTTTGCATTCAACTCCTCTGTGCCACTGCCAAGGAAAACTGGCTAAGTGGATACCTGTCCTCAGGTCGTCTCCTGCTGAAGTTCTCACCAGCTGATCCAACAATACACTGCCCTTTACCAGGCCTTCAGAATTTGGACTTGGAAAGGTTGAAATATGTAAACACAAAAGAACCACCTAAGAATTGAAAAGTTTGAAGGAAAACAGAGGTCTTTAAGAGCCACTAGAGATTCCTGCAGCCATCTTTTTGCAGCACTTTCAAGGGACAGTTCAACCGAAGGCATTCACTAACTTACAGAGTGGCCTCCTCACAGTATGCAAATTAGCACAAAAAAGTAAATTCTGGGAACTTTACCCCCACAACTGAATTACTTCTTGGTAGGGGAGCCAGAAGGATCTGAACTCTAAATCCATGACCATCACAAATTGGCTGTAACAGATTTATCTGTTCCTTAAACAAAAGTTTAAGTATCTCCCTTGTTTCACAGCACAGCAGTTTGAAGTAAATAAGTGCTTGAAGGAGCAGATAATGAAAGAAAAGTGACAAGATGATAATCAGATAGGTATTTTCTTTTCATAACTGGCTATCAGACAGCTCTAGGGCTGAGAGAAATTAAGGGACTTGTTACATGCAAGACCTGCCTAAATCACAAGGAGAACTTACATTTCACAGGCGGGAAATGTAAGTGTAGGTACAAAACACTATAGTCCTGTCCTAAGACTCCTTAAGAAATACGAAGTCACAGAGACGAACTGATGGATGGTGAAGTCACAGGTTTGTTTTGAGGTTCATTTGAAATATCAAGAATCTTCCCATGGCCACAAATAAACTATTTCATTTTGATTTGTGCCCATAAAAGCTGTACCATTCCCTGGTACGTTTTACAAGGACTTGCTCCATTTTTTAATAGAAGGCAACTGCAAAACTTGTGCATGAAATAGACGAAATTCTCACATATTGACCATGTGCTAATATACCACACTCCCATGCCTATTCTGTATATGACATTGTCATTACACTGTAATTCTGTAAATTTTCAGAATGATACATCACAGCTCCATCACTTCTGTTGCTTCCATCCCTAAGCTCATTTTACTCTTCTGTTTCAGTGTGATTTACTTATTTTCATCCCTCATGATCATCTGTTTTTCAGCTCTATTTCTGTCATCTTCATGGAAAATATTCCATTGCCCTATTGTAATTTCCCATCATAGCGTTCTCAAGCCACTCCAGATCTGTGGCTGTCGCCTTATGCCTTTATTTTCCAAGTTTTCTTTCTCAGGATTGTGTGGCTGAGTTCTGAAATCACCCCAAGAGGTTTGAATATCCTATGTCCATAAAATTTAACACCAAACACCAAAATGCTTTGGCTGAAAATATTGTCTCTAATTCTAAATACAATACATTCAGAAAAAAATGCAATTTTGTGTCTCATGAAAGCTCAGCCAAGGTCAAGCAATCAAATAAGAACACCAGCGCAACAGCAGAAGCTTAATAAATGCTGTGAGGCCTTTGCAAGAACCTTTTCTACCTCTGCTGACTGCTGAGATATTCATCTGGAGCCACGAGCCTTCCCCTCCCCAGCCAGTTCACATCTGTTTAGAAGTAAATACACTTCTGGAGGCTGAGGAAAATAACCCATTTCCTGCAGATCCCTGTAATTGCTACAGAGACCAGACCCAAATTACCTGCCTCTTCTTTTTTAAAGAGAAAAAAGTCGCTTTCTTTTTAGTCTCTGGTAACTTTTCAAGCGCCAGTGATGATCAAAAGAGAAATGCATTAAGAAAAAATAAATAAATAAAAAATCAGCATTCCAAACACTGGACTACATTCTTTTCAGGACTGAACAGAATTATTTTTTAAAAATTCTGGTTTGCCACATAGTTTTGTAAGTAAACTTTTTAGCTGCATTTCTAGGTAAAAAGTCTAGAGCTTTACAATTCCTGACTGAAAAGATGGAGGGTTGCTGGAACTTCCCCTCACTGCACAAAAATTCAATACTATGCAATGAAATTCAGCTTGCAGAACAGATGTTTCCTTGAATAGAAACTGCAATTTTAAGGCTCCTGAAGTGTAAATCTAAGATAAGCTGGGGCATTCTGATGCCCATCTGAACCTGAATTCCAAACAATATAAAGCTCACATATCGCTGCTAATTGAACGCTGCAGTGGGTTTTACTCTAGAACTGCTGTCAGAGATGAGAACTAACCATTACAATTGCTGTGATATTATTAGATTGTTTATTAATTTCAAAGAACAAGAGGTTCTTCATAACTAGAAATTTTGTTGAGACACATCCCACAAAGAATGAAAACAGGAAGGGAAGATGAGGAGATACAAATAGGAATGTTCCCTGTTTAGTTACAATGCCGGGAGGGTTGAGGTCTCCTTCCCCTAGTAGAACCCTCACATCTGCATTTCCAAGCAGATCGAAGGTGTGACGCTCATTGACAAATTCAAACCACTTACTTGAAAAAGCATTTACATTTCATTTGCAGTATTTCCTGACTGAGTGATTATAGCTGAGGTTAATTGCATTCTAAAGATAATTTAACTTGAATCACACCCTAATCTTCTCAAACACATTCAAGCACAAACCGCAGCCCTGGGCCTCAAGATCCAAGGTGGTGGAGGTCAGGGTTCATACATCCCAGTGAAGAGCAGGGTTTGGGGTAGAGAGGAGTGGTTAGAGGGACACAGAAAGCAGACAGTCTGGTTTCTCATCTGAGGCAGGTACCATTGGTTATGTCATTTGGTAACTGGCTGCTTTCCCCTTGTTTCTGCCCTAGATTCCGCTGTCCATGAACATGTCGACGTTTCTGGCCTACGACCAGCCCACGCTGAGCTACTGCGGGGTGCACCACGAGCTGCTGGCTCACAAGGCCTTCGAGGCCAGCGGCCAGGAGGAGGCAGGGGACACGGGCCTGGAGCCCGAGCTGGACCTGAGCACAATCACCACTTCGGCACGCATCAAGGAGCACGGCCAGCAGCTGCCTTAGGGGCTGCTGGCTCCGTGGGGTTCCAGAGCCTGCGACCAAACCCTATGTAATGCTGTGGACACAAGTGAGAAGACAGTTCTGTGGAGTCTAGGATCCCTGTGCAAATTAAAAGTGAATCACAAAGATTAAATGCTTCCAGTCTACAATTTGTAATTAGTTCAGTTGTGCAGTATTTTTTGACTTCAGAGTATGACCCTCAAAGTGAATCTTTTTCAAAACTCATCCTACCTACCTGTATAAACTGTACAGATGTAATGTATTTTTCATATTGTAAAGTTTCAATTACCAAGAACAACTGGTATGTACAGTACCATAATTTAATTACATCTTACTTTACAAACTTCAGTTTCTAAAGCTTCAAATTAACAAAAGTTACTTCTTGTGTTATTAAGTTACTCTGTTTTGTAGGGATCATTTTGTTACTGCTTTTGTGCCCAGACAACTTTAATCTAAAATTCTGTCCTTTGCAGAATATGTGCCATTTTTACTGTGTTTAATGTGTAGAATTTTATCTACTGGTTCCAGAGGGAGGGTTTGACTATTCAAACGTCTAAGAAATTCCTGAAATATATAGCCAAGTTTTCCTAGAAATGAAAATTTAAAAAAAAAATTCTCCTCAAACTTACCTCTTGCCTTGAAATACAGCCTGCTTTTTAACAACAAAGCTTGGTTATGCAACTGTTAGTCAAGGCTGATGATATTTTATTAAGTCTCACTGTTCTGCAAGAAATACAGGAGACTTCAACAGGCAGCTACAAAATCTGCTGTGAGAGTCTGCCAAATCAGGCATTTGTATTTCTGTTTAAAGACAAAGGGGTCCAAAACCTGCTTCTGTCACCGGCAGCTGCTGACAGCAGTGGCAACAGAAACAAGCCCTATACTACTCCTAGAATGTAAAATGTTACTCAAAAGAAACATCCACCTGCTGAAAAATGCAGTAATTCAGAAAGCATGATAAAAGTTTACAGTCCTTTAACATAAAGCAAACAAAGAAAAAAATCCAAAACCTTTAAAGAAAAAAAATGTAGTATTAAGTCTTCAACAATTACTACATTGCTTATTTGTCTATCATTTAATACCTGGATTGAAGCATTCTTATATCCCATTCTTTGGTTTTAAATCTTCAAGACTTCCCAACACTGTATGAGAGTAACTTTTTATACCACTACCCACTACCCTGTAATCATAAAAGATTACAGAAATTAGGAAGACATTATATCATGTTGACTCTGTGAAAAACAAAATGGGAATATGAGCCTTCCAAAATATAGGAAAAACAAAGTTTCATATGGTGAAGCAACTTTTTTATAATAAAGAGAAATTATATAATCACAAATCTATTTTTCTGGATCTTTATCCCACCATATTTTCATGTAGCTTCAAAGCAGAAGACTGAATTTTAAAATTACGGGGCAGCTGTACAAAACAAGGTGAATAGAATGAAAACTAGCTTAAAAATGGTAACAAATCAATCTGCATTCAATACCTGTTAAGTGGAAAAAAAGTGTCAAAAGAGAATACATTGTACTGCTTATTTACTAGCACTTAGATTTTGTAATATATTTTGCATAAATTATTTCCTCTTCAACACATTAATTGTCTTTTAAGATGCCTCTTAAATCTGCACACTTCAATTCCATGTCTGTTCACTACACTGGTTCTTGAATTCGTGACCACCTTCCACAGCGCTGGAATTTTCCTACCATAGTTTGAAAATACCTTTTGGGGATTGTCCACTGCCAACAAACATGCAGGAGTGCAGGAGTCGCTCTGGAGCCCACCAGCTTTTGGGCTGCAGGAAGTGAATCACTCCACAGCTGGTTTGGGGTTTAATGTTTTGGCATTCTGGCCACTGCAGCAGGCCTGAGCTGCTAGGAGCAAATACCACCTTCCCAAAAGGTTGTTTCAGTTGTCCTTACCCAGTCCTTCCTGTGCTGCACTTCAAGCCACTGCCCTCAAGTACTGATGGTGTGTGCACAAGGTCCTGGCACTACTGGAGCTACTCAAAATGCCCAGGTGTTCAAAGGTCCCATGTATTTCCTATTTATGGAGAACTGCATACCATGAGCATTCCTAGTGTGGGACACTAGTGAGTTTAGACTGGGGAACATGAGAAAACATTTTCCTATGCAGAGACACAACAGGCTTTTGATGTATCTGCTTAAAAAGGCACACCTGGGTAGATGTTCACATACACACCAATATTTCCCCTTTTCTCTTCCTCAGTCATGAATCAAAGATCCCAGCTCCAAACCTGTAGCGGTTCCCTGCGGTGCCTCCGTACCCCAGGGAGCTTCAGGAGAGGCGGCACTGAACGGGGTGCGACGTGCCCCCTGACGAGTCTGAGGGTCCCGGTTATCAAAGGCTTTGGTGCAGGGACAGATGGAACGGCAGGCCGGGTCTTGGGGGTCAAACAGAGGTGTTTATTCAATGCATGGTGGATGGCCAAGACCCCTCTCCAGGTGGAGAGGGCCTTTATGCACACAGAAAGCAGAAAGGGATGGCATCAGGGTGACTTAGCCAATGATGGCAAAGCATGAGAGAGCATTAGGGGAAGTAAAAGGATTGCAACACCTGGGTTGGACCAAATACTGGGGAGAAACCAGGGGTGTGTTGGGTTAAGCCATACAATGAAAATATGGATATGGAATGACCTAGAAGCACACTGCAACACAAACCCACATGTCACAGGACAAATGGTAGAAGCAGAGTCACAGGATTAGCCCCTCAAAGGCTCCTCATGGTCTCACAATCACTTCCCAGGCATCTGAAACACCAGGCCACTCCAGTGCTCTGCAAGATGGATCCAACATCTGGGCCCAGAGCAGCAGGAGTGCGTGCTCACCCCAATCCCAGACCATTAAAACATGCCTCTCTGTGAATACCCAGTGGATACCCTTTTTCTTCAATGGACTACATCAGCCTGAAACTTGTTATTCTCAGTAAGATGGATGTCTTCAAGAAAGCTAGATGGCAGGTAGGTACCTTCTCTAAAAGATCCTTCCTCATCCTAGGTTAGGCTAACCCAGAAAAACTCACTCCTGGATTGCTTACCTTAGTCTGTATACTTACCTGAATTCTGACCTTAGCCTGTGTACTTACTGAATTCTGACCTTGGCCTGTGTACCTGAATTCTGACCTTGGCCTGTGTACCTACCTGAATTCTGACCTTGGCCTGTGTACACCTGCTTGGCAACAGACTGTTGCCAGCTGTGTTGTGATTCTGGCTGCGCAGGAGCAGTAAATGCTTTCCTTCTGTGCACAAAACAAAACAATATCCCTAGTAAAGCCCCAGCCTCATAGCTAAGTTAGCAAGAAGAAAGGAGTCTGAGGGTTCAAGTACTTATTAAGAGGGGGTCACTTTCATGTATCGTTTCCCTCTGCAGTAAGAGCCACACACCAGCAACAGGCGCAGCCAAGGGCATCCATCTCTGTCAGTTAAGTGACACCACCTACCCTGGTTGGTCCTTCTTACCAAGAAAAGGCTGAGGGAAGTCATTACGCTTGCAAAATACAGACTGAGACACAATATAACCTCTAGCAATTGAAAACCCCAGACAATTTTAAAAATAAATCTAGCTCCGACCAACAGTTCTAACCATCATCCATCAGTGGATCATGCTTGTGCAGCAATGCACAGGGCTGTAATACCCATTAGCAAAGCAAGTCCAAGCATCTGACTGGAGGTCCTGTCTAGGGAAGGGGGTGTATAGATAGATTAATGACTAATTTGACAAATTCCTGCATGCATCTCAAGACGGTAAATAAAATAACAAACACCATCTATACAAGAAAGCAAATGACTGTTTCAGTTAAAAAGTTATAAAAATTTGCAGTGCAAACTATTCTCAAGGGGTCTGAGAGCGACCAATAACGTAAACTGCCCCCTCCCCCAAACATACACAGTTTTCAGACATACATCATAAATATCAGATTTCTTCTGGCAGCACACAACAAATGGAAAATGCCAGCCAGAGAAGTTGTGTACTAGGCTTGCTCTACACAGAGTCTCTCCATTTCTCTTTCTCAAGACATGTTTTGTCTCCTATTATTTCCAATCCTCAGACTGGACACAAGAATAGAAATTGTGCAAAAAACGTAACATGAAGGCTTAAAAATACAAAATAGAAGTGCAAGGGCAACACCACAATCTGAACTGTAATAAATTCTGGATATTGCTACACTAGCAATGAGGGTCCTCAAAGATGGTGAATGTAATTAATGACATGATCATGTACAGTGTCACACACAAGCAGCAGGATTCAGTTCCCAGCTGGGGTAGCAAAAATGGTCTGAACAGGTGAAAAAGTACAGCTTAACTCATGTCCTGCAGCCTGACCCTCCTGTCTGGAGGGAAAGGTCTTTCTGCTCCACAGTTTTGCACAGGTCTCAGGGGCCTAGGCTTCCCAAAGGCAAATCTAACCTGTAAAGCCTGAGTATAAAAATGGCTTTACTTGTTCACACCAGAGGTACACCCATCCTTGATAATCACCCTTGCACAGCAGCTAAGAGATGAAACCCAAAGAACCAAAGGCTGGGACAAACCCACAGCTGTCTGTCCCTGGAAAGCCCCCACAGATGCCAACTCTCTCTAGGTCAGGGACTTCCTGAGCCAAACATGGCCTCACACAAACCCCCTCTGAAGGTGCACCACAGCAATTGCTAACATTTACCACTGCTGCAGCAGGGACATCTACTTCAACAAGAAAAGCTGCCTGTTCTCCTTGTTCTGGAAGCAATGGATGATTTCCATTCGACACAGATGTTATAAATGCATAAAGGTAATTCATGTTATAAAGTTAATATGATAAGAAAGCTCACCAGTAGAATTCATGTTATAGAAAGTAAAGCAGTATAAAATCATCCTGGTCAAACAACTGGCACCTGGACATGTCCTGGCAAGGACCCACTGCCAGGACAGACATCAACAAAAGCCAGGAAGGATTTCTCAGTGCAGTCTCTAAAGGAACAATGGATAGCCCCAGAAGGGGAAATGTGTTCTCAAAAGAAGACTGCTCAGCCAACGATCGGAAAACTCTTCAGCAGACAAGCAACAATGAAAAGAGACTCCATAAATATTCAAGAAAAGAGAAAAAGACAAAAGAGGATTGAGCAACTCCCTGTTCAGCCCAGAAAACAGTATAAAAACAAACCCTGCAAAAACAGACTTTGTGAAATAGGAAGAGACGCTGCTAGAGGCCGGATCCCTGTTCACCCAGTTCTGACCCCGGGCTCAGAACTGTTCCCTTTTATTTTCCGATTTCTGTAAAAATTCCAATAAATAATTTTTAATCAAAATTTTGATTGATATGAAATTTATAACACAGAAATACAACCGTCCTGTAATTAATAACAACGCACTGCCAGCTTCCAGGGAGCATGATTAACATCCACTCATTCACCTGGAGGGTAGACTTCATCTGAAACCCTGAGATTTCTCTTACAGAGACTGGGGTAGTGTCTATCTTATAATGAAGATTCAGCTAACCAGAAAGGAGGAATGCTTTTTCCCAGGTTTCTCAAGTCCATCACAATAGTAAACAAACAATAAACCTGCTTATCAGAAGTACTGCAAACATTTTTCAACACAGACCTACTTAGGAAGCTCTAATAGGTACAAATTTGACCATTATGATCCATACTTAAAGGCAGATGTTCCTTTAATTCCTAAAAAACATTCTAACATTTAAGTGAATTAATAGCTCTATTATAAAATAACAAGGCCAGGTTTCATTTTATTGTTCTACCTAATTACAGAACCTGATTAATTTCAGTTATAAAGTTTCAGAATAAGGTGAACATAATCAGAGTTCATGATTAATGTTATTCTAATGATCCTCCAAGAAATTAACATTTTACCGCTAGAACTTTGCCAAGAATTTTCATGTAAGCTGAAGTGCAGTGTGTACAAGTGTGAAAATCCCACATGGCACAGAATCTTCTATTCTACTCGATCACCATCATTTGAGTATGTAAATGACCCACTCTGAGAGCCGCCTGTTAGACGGCAACCACAAAGGAGGCCTGCTGTGGGACAGCAAATGAGCCCATGACACAGCTCAGCACCCCCAGCCACCGACACTAAAGCTCCCACGACAGGGGACACTACAGGGTCGCACCAAGACAGACGACAGACGTAACACTAATAATATACAAATGAGCATAAATTGGTGCTGCATTAGTACAGCATTGCTTTGGATTAACAGTTAAGTGTGATGATTGCCTTATTAATTGCCTTAGGTCAGCTGACATGAACAGGAGGGATGGTCTCCTTATAAACACCAGAAGAATTCAGTGTACAGTCATACAAGAGTATGTTTCTTCCAGCTTTCATAGAGAGTATTTCCCATTTTGTATTCCCTTAGAAACAGGCTTTTAAAGTGGATGCATTTCAGCAATAGCTCTATCTACAATCGAATCATAAAGTGAGTGCTTCAATGAAACATTTCAAAGCCCAATAATTTAAACATTGTTATGCACTAATTCTGTGTTTCTTAGAGAACAAAACCTCATCAACTTTTGCTGAGAATACTCATTAAAAGGAAATGATGTTTCTCTGCAGCACTGTGCACTCCAATAATTTCAGTGGTTTTATACAAGAATGTGTCATAAATGAGGCATGGAAAGCCATTAACTGAACAATTCATATTGAATAGTTTGTTGTAATTTATGCTTTCAAAAAAATAATGAAAGTGATTTATTTTTCTAGTAATAATGATGCACCTCCCTTTTATGTCTTGCTGTTGGTAACTTTATTTTTAAAGAACCTGTAAACTTGCACAATTAGTCCAGCCTCCACTGCCCAAAAGCCTTATTCTCATTGTGAGGAAAGGAAAAAATACAGCTATCAATGGTGTACCTGAATATGCAAATAGGATTCATGAACAAGATTTATTTTTGTCTCCTGCTTCAGCATTACTTACACAGTTCATACTTCTCTTTGCCTCCTCCAGCCTAGCTCTTTCTCCCAAGTTTAGCTGTCACAACTGAGACTGCCAGCAGTAAAAGATAACTACTCAGACAGAGATCCTGGAGGGAAATGCCTCTCAGGTATCCACCTCCAGAGCTGAGCAGCTGTGCTGCCAACCAAGCACATGCTGAAGCATGTCTGACTCCCTTTTCTTCATCGCTAGCTCTTGCAAATATAGATTCATAAATATAATAATGCTAGAACATGCTAATAAAAATCAACAGGTTTTTTTTTTTTCATTTCTACCACTACACAAGGTGATGTAAAGTTTTGGTGGTTTTATAATCTATTTAAACGGATCTTTATAATCTGTTTGCACACTAAAGCTGTGAAGTAATATGATTAACAAATGTCAGTATGAACTGCCCTAAACCCACTTTGATCACGTGATTATAACAAAAACTGTACAGATTTCTGGAAGATGAACATGATGCCCTCCCCATCTCAAAGCAAAAACCACTGTGTAGGTGTGTCCTGTTCTGCTGTAAGAGCGGGAGTCGGGGAGGATCCTTTTGATAGATTACTCGGACAAAAATAAAGTGTAAACGCGGCAATATTATATCTGAGAACTGTTCCTTGGTTTAAAAATATAAAAAAAAAAATTAAAAAATAAAAAAAGGTAAGTGTTCCTACTAAAGGAGGATAGGAAAAGGCGCAGAGAGAGGAAAAAGAGAGAGGGAAAGAAACAAGACGGGGACACCGTTAGCACGGGAAGCCCGGCTCCCTGTCAGCATCAGCTGAGCGAACCGCGGTGCGTCTGCGCGCCTCCCGTGGCGGGCCGGGCGCGATTTCCGAACGGCAGCGGGCTGCGTGCTCCTTTCGACGGCGGCGAGCAGGCTGCCCTGGCCACGGGCACATCCGGGAACACTTCGTGTTCTCAGGGCCGGGAGCCAGCGGCCACGGGCACGATCGAGTGCACACGGCGGCGGCGGGCTGGCCGCCACGGGACAGGGCCCCGGCGGTGTCGGTGCCACCCAGCGTCGGTGCAGGCGGGCAGCGCACAAAGCACAGCGGCGGCGGCCGGGGCAAGCGAGAGAGCTCTGCGGACACGGCCGCGGCTGGGAGCGGCTGTGCCCGGGAAACACGGCGGGGATGGATGTGCCCGGGAAGCATGGCAGGGATGGATGTGGCCGAGAAGCACGGAGGGGAATGCTGGCCGCACCCGAGCCCGCTCCGCCCGGGAGGCAGCGGAGCACGAGGTGGTGGCGGAGGAACGGGCAGGGAAGCTGAGGCACAGGGAAGTGTGGGGGATAGCGAGTCCCGCTCCCTCTAGGATACCCAAAGCAGAATGGGCCCCGCTGTGTCGCAGTTAGCGGCTCTTATGTGCTGTGATAGATACATATAATAAAGCTGGCTTTTCACAAATATTAAAATGAATGCTCTATGTATAATATGGGAAGATTTTCCTGTATTTTTTACTTCTGCTATTAATGAAACTCAGAAATAAGCAGTGCGATGAATATATATATATATATTTCTTAGGCTATAACATGATATTAAAGACAAGACTGTTTTTGTAACATCTAAATCGGCTAAACCAGAAGGATGGAGAAAATCCTCCCGCACTCCTGAATTATCTTATCCAGATGAAGATTACTGACCAGAGCTTCAGGAGAGGAATTTATTGAACCTATGCTATCAGACAGAATGGAGCCACTCACAGATGGATCTACCAGATAAATGGTTGGGGGTGGGGGGAGTTGAAACTGAACAGAGAAATTCAAACTCAAGAGGAATGTTTGAATCATGCATGTACATTTATGAATATGCAACAGGCTGGTACTTTAAGGAGCGAACCTTTTTGAGCCTTTTCATTAGCAGGTGTGCTCTTGGCTGAATGCCAAGTCACCCGGCCATACAATTAATATTTTGCTTTATTTCTGTCTCCTACTTGCCTTTTTATTAAACTTTTTTAATTTTACCAAGAAATGAACCTTGTTTTTCACATGTGCTGAGGTTCCTCCCATAGCTGGATTTCCCGGGCTGCCGGGGGCACTTCCAGTCTCATGGGGCTTTCTCTGCGGCTGCCGGGTGAAGCCTCTCCGGGGACAGGGACACCAGCACTGTTTTTACAGGAATCTTTCACCACATATGTAACATATGGTGAGGCATAAATAAAAACTACATTGGTTCCTCTCAAGGTGCTCCTCTAACTTTTTAAAACCTCTTCAGTCTCTGGGGAACACAGTATCTACATCAATGAGACAGAATTCGCGATAAAATTGCTTTGTAATCCTGGCTTAAATAGTCACTTCAATACTACCTTCTTCCTGAAACTTTCTTTCCCTGAATAACTCCTTGACTGTACAAACTGTCTCACAGAAGATACCTGGATGCAGAAAGATGTGCCTTTGTTCTGCACTGCAGAATCCACCTCATGGTTCAGATGCGAGGAGCTGCCAGGCTCCTCTCCCACACTCACGCCTTAGCATTCCTTCCCTCCTTTCTTCCCTACCTGCATGCCTTCTGCCTCAGGAATTTTGAGACTCCACCTTTACTTTAGCAAAGAAATTAAAATACCCACCAAAATAAAGAATTTATTTCAGATCATTTATACTGCTAAATTACATTGTAAGATTCCTTTCTGTAATATGCAAGTATCTTATTATAAACTACAATTATTCTTTGAAATAACTTGGGGGTTTTTTTGCTTCCCAGAAATAAGCATTAATGATCTGTTTTGAGAGTTTGTGTGTAAGTTTTTCTTTTACAAAATGAGGAGGGAGGAGGAAAATTTATGCAGGGGCATTGTTAATACCACAGAAATACAACAGTTACCAAAAAAAAAAAAATACATTGCTAGATAAAACTTGAAGATTTAAATGCAGAAATAATTCAGCATTCCTCCTGAGAGAGGATGTAAAGAAAGGAGCTATAAATACCACAGATGGAACTAAGTTATGCTGCAGGAACAAAAAAATTTTTTTCAAAATTTATATGGATCTCAAAGAGAAGGTATTTAAGGCTGGTTTTTAAAAAGGAGGTACAGGCTATTAAGGCAAAACATAAAACAGAAGATAAGAAGGATTAAATTTAAATCTGGGCTGGATATGCACAGGCAAACCACTTGAGAATAAGATCTGCCTTTCCCAAAGTGAAAACCATTTCCATTTTCTTTAGTACCAAGTATGTCCTGTACGTGTCAGTAATCAGTAGGATGGTATCTGAATACAAATCAGTATCAGGGATAAAAAAAGTTGGCCTTACACACATGAACTAAAGAACTAACTGACCTCAGGGAAAAAAAAAGAAAAGAAAAGAAAAGAAAAGAAAAGAAAAGAAAAGAAAAGAAAAAAAA
>VZUA01090075.1:32915-43768 GCA_013401035.1 Horornis vulcanius
CTCAAAAAAAAAAAAAAAAAAAAGACCCAGATCTGTAAAACTGCTCAGGGAGGCAAATAAATATAATGAAGCTCTAACAGATCTATATTAGACCCTCAATCAAGTGCTTTTATGTTAAAAATAACATTGCTAATGGCCTCTTTTACCTAAGAGGACTTCAGAGAAACCAAGGGAAGTGGAAAAGTAAATCAAAGGCAGGATTATTAATAAATAGTAATATATGCAAATACACCAAAGTATTGCTCATCAATTAGATGGGGCAGTAAAGACATACCATAAAGAGGTGATCACTTTTCTGCTTCAGTGGTGTATTTTTCCATTAACATCACAGTTTTCTGGACTATCAGTTAATAAAGGTAATATTAGAAAATAATTTAAAAATAAGAAAACATTAAAAATACGAAATCTTTATTACAGATAATGCAGCATCAATGGTTAACTAAGCTGAAATAGCAGGAACTGCTTTGTAAGTTGAGTGTCTGACTGAAGGAGTTAAATACATCAGCAATGAAGCATGAGGGGAAATGGGGAACTCCTGATAACAACCCTTGGGAACCTTACAGTTACTTCTCACCCAAAGCCAGAATCTCCATCAGAGCTGCCCAAAAATAAATCAGCATTTCACTGAAAAACATCTTTAGGAAACACACCCAAGAAGGAAAACAAATTCATTCTATCTAAACAGGAGAAGGGATAGATATGTGAAATGGAAAGAAAGGAGGGGAAACCATCGAGATGTTGGTGGAAAGGGAAGATCCCAACGATTCAGTGAGAATAGACTTGACAAAACTGTAACTGTTCATCATGGTAACGGATCAAGGTAAGGAAGGAAACAGGGAGGAATGAAAATGGGAGGGCACAAATCCAGTTGCTCCTTGACACTGGTTGGTGTGAAAACAAATTGAATCCCTTGGGGTGGGGGGAGTGAACAAACAACATCAGCATCCAAGGAGCTGCCCACCTCAGCTGCCAGGGCTGTGAAAGAAGGTGTTTGTTACACCAGGACAGCACAGTGCCAGCAGAGACAGACAGCACCCTTCAAACTGATGGTATCACTTCAGCTTGAACACTTCCTTCTGCTTGGACATCTCAAGGTAGATCTGTTATTTTCATTCTGTCTAGAAGGGCTTTTAATTTGCAGCAAAAACTTGAAAAAATTAGGTTTAAAAAATGCATTTTTTGCCTCCAGCAAAAGCATACCAAACTCCACAAAATATTCTGCTCCCAAAATTTTTATAGAAATAAATGCTTTGCAATCAAATATATGTGATTTAAGGATAGTGAAGCAGGTTTTATGGGCTGCAGAATATTATAAATCTTTTCTGATTTCTTTCAGGGTAGAGGAAAAAGGCAAATTGTTGAAGGAAAAGATGATAGATCACATCTGCCTGTGGGTAATAAGACTTCCTATAAGGAGAAATGGCATACTCTGAATAATTACATGCAGTCTGAGGCCAAAAGAGACAGTCTAGTGCTGGTCAGAAACTTCAGCTGCCACAAAATACCTGTAAAAAAGTGTGAGAGGAAAATAGGATGAATTCTCACTGGTTATCAACAGTTTTTCTTTTGCTAATTTGTTCAGCTTCAACACTAGGTCAAACCATGATTTATTCTTTCTGCTTTGCAGCAATTCTTCCGTTTTGCATCATAAATGTCAGCAGAAACATCAAAACCACAGCACCATTCAAAGAAGGAAAAAAAGTGGAGATATAACCAGGACTGCATTGTAACAAAACTACTGAGCATATTTTTCAAATTAAGTTTGTAAGACACTACAATAAACCGCAGTGTCAGATATTATAGGCAAAACCAAAAAAAGAACAGCATAAAATATTCAACATAGACCACACTCTTTAAATAAGCAGTAAGAACCCCAAGAGCTGAGCTTAACTCCTTGAAACTAGGTGATGCTCTGGCTCCATAAAAACCAGCTGCAGTTCCACCACTGGCTTTAGATGATTTGATATTTTCAAGTATTAGGACTTTTGCACTTGTACAGGAGATAATTAGGAATCAGCACTGGAGATAAGAATGAGAGCTTTATGCAGCACAGCTGGACACAGGCAATAGCCACTACACACTGGCTACTGTCATAATTAAATGCTCACCTGCAGCTTTTTGAGCTATTCCCTATACTCAATGAGTATTTGATTGGAGGGTTTCTCCTTCCCGCTCACACTGAAGAAACCAACTCATCCATGCAGTGATTTAGGGATTTAAATGTTGTGTCACTGAGAAGTGGCTATTGGGAGCCTCCCAGAGACTGCCCCCCCTTGACCACAGCCTCCAACTTGTCCTTGAGAGAGTCAAAAAGCCACTGAATCAGACCTGTGTTTTATTGCAACACAATCCTGAGTGACACAGCTGTCCTGATGGACAGGAGAAACTGCAAATCAAAGTGTTGGTCAGCCAACCCCTCTCCTGCTCATCACGGACCCTTCCTTTCCTACAAACCTGTTCTCAGGCTAAGAATTCTCAGCAAGGCTTTTGAGATACCATAGTTTTTTGAACTCCCTCAGGAGCCACAGAAATATTCCCCTCTTTCTCCTCAGTGTCCTCCAAGAGAGACCAGGCCCCAGCTTAGAAAGCTCCAGAAGTTTCTCTGAGATGAGCATTTTCAGCTTTCCCAATGAAAATGCCTTCTCCCTTCCTCCCAAAAAGCTCCACCTGAGCAAGGGCTGCAGCGGCCAACAAGGAAATGAAGTGACCTTTCTCCCTGCCTCTGAGCCAAAATATAATGTACTGTAACATTCAGTAAAGAGTAAACAATTTAATAACAAAAATTATGCTATTGATCACACCATCCCAGAACATCAAAAGTCACATTTTATATCACAGTTCATAGATCAAAAACACCAGAATAACTTATATTTTTCTTCTCTGTAGTTCCAGGAACTTCAGGCTATTTTCTAGGTTGCCGTATATATGACTTCAGTACAAGCTAACGAGATATTGAATGAGAAATCATTAGCAGCTGGTCAAGTAAAACCATTCCATCAATCATTTTCATTTCCTTAATGTCAACAATTCTAATTTCAACTCTGGAAAAAATTATGTTTTAAACTGTGAAATACATCACATAAAACAGTGACATTTGATAGTATGCTTTTAGACTCTCAAGTTTATTGTGAAAAAGTCAGTTCAATACATAATGAAGTCATTCTTCCTTTATAACCACCAAACCCAATTGTAGGGTGGAAAAAAAGCTGCTACATCTAGATCAGGCAAACAAACTATCATCTATTTCAGAAGAAATCCATCACTTTTTTACCTAAAGCACCAGTAAAAATTCTGGAAGAACTGCAAAGCTGNGTCCAGGAAACCAACACGAGTGCCAAAGGACCTTTCAGGAGACAGAGCTTCAGCACTGTGCCCTGCTCAGTGTGCCTGCCTCTGTTTTCTGCAGGCACAGCTCTGTAACCAGCTCTTCCACAAGAACTCTCCCTGCTGTTTGGCAGAAGCTCCTGAGGAGTGGAGAACTGCAGTCAGTCACACAAAATCCATCCCCACCAGCACACTTCTGTGCTGGGGACAAGGTAGGGTGTGACAGGGTCCTGGGGAGGCACAGGACCAGCTTTTCCCTTCAGTGTCTGCAGCAGAGGCATCCTCCATCTCCAAGGCTGGGTTTGCTGCAGCTTTCTGATTATTGGAATAGGAAGACTATGGAACATGGCAACTTTCTGAGAAAGAAAGCTCAGATGGCCAAGTGACTCCAATGATGCATCCCCCTCATCTCTATCCTGACATGAGCAGGTTACTCTTTCCTTGCCTCCCAGTCCAATGCCTTGCAGCAGTACCCAGGTTTGCACCAGTCCTGGAGAGCCTCCTCCAGAACCCTGGGAAAATCTTTTCCCTCCAAGTTTTGGGCAAGGTGCCCTCCCTACAGACACACCAGCCTGGGGCAGCCTCCTGCTCCCAGGTGTCCCCCGGCACAACACCTGATTTGATTCTAACACTAGGAAATTACTGGGGATTTCTGCCATACAACTACATCATAGAAAGACTTGGTTGGTTGGGGTTTTTTTATTTTATGGTGCATATCCATTCTCCTCAGAAAAACATTTTAGTATAAGAGAAAAGCTCACATATTACATTACACAAATGCAATTTGGTTGCTAAAGTTTTAATCTTGTAGAGCAAAATTCCTATTTTTTATTTCTTGTACTTAAGTTCCAGTTTATGAACAGATTATAGGATGCAAAATGGTTAGATAGATCCTGAAATATTAAATTTAGATAAATCTTTCTAACATAGTTATAAATTTATCAGGATACAAAAACTCCTGCTGATATGAGAAGCTGAATCATTGTTAAATGTACTATTTTCATGCAAATAGCTCATGAGAAAATAAACTCCTAATATGCCTACAACTATTAATAGCTTCTTTTATTAACCAGCCTTCCCCAGATGCTTGAACACAAAATTGTAGAAAGGACAGATTATTATCTGTAGATGGCCTGGAAATGTAAAAGCCCCACCAAATCTCACTCTAGTTTTGATCACTGCATAGAAAAAGCATTCACTGTTACAAACCTGCACTAATCTGTGGAAAAAAGAATTTGAATGCAATATGAAGACTGGGAATATTACTTTTATAAAACTGTAAACCAATAATCAGTGGGGCTAAGAGGGAGCTCAAGGTCACTTTGTGCATCCTGAGCACTGAAACAGCCCAGATGTTCCTAGTGCTCCCATGCAGGCAGCCAAACCAGTCTCATCTGTGTGCATGGCCAACTCTCCATGGCCTCCCAAGGCAACTCTTCCAGAGTTTACTCAGCTACATGGTTGGGGTTTTTTACCCAATACTGAACAAATTTTGCATTTTGCCAATTACATTTGTCTTTCTCTGAATGGATACAGAGAGTAACTTAACAGCATAAACCTTATAATAACCTCTTCCATATCTGAAAAGCATGTTCCTCTTCTCCTCCACCTCTTCCTAAGTCACACAGACTCAGTTCAGTCAGCTGCTTCCTAATTTTATAAGTTGTGAAATCCTTGCTTCATTTTGTTCCTCTTATCAGTCCTTGTTATTCCTAAGCTGTGATGCCCAGAATTTCCTACTGAGCTGAGCCCCACTGACAGCTCATTTCATTTCTGATTTTCGTATAGCATTGGGAGCTGTAGAGCAGTACTCTGTTAAGCCACAACCCCCTTATTTGTGCAAAGGAGCAAAGAGCCATTCTGGCCTCGAAACCATCTAAAAAAATCTGTCTTGCAGCAGCCAGGCCCCACAGGCCTGAGAGGCATGGCATTCCCTGTGGTTCCCCAGGAGTCCCACAGGAGCACTGTGTCACAGGGGAATCCCAGGACACTGCTCATTTACTCCACCTCATTTACTTCCTCAGCCACAGGGAATACGAGGACAGCATCGTATTCCAGCTGTTTGGCAGCAATGGATGATTCCAGATTTACAGGCCTACAGATCACAGATATACTCACACACTTCACTACAAGAATAAGCTAGAGGACAAAAAGAAAAAAAAAAAAAAANTCTCCTTTAATTAGTGGTTGAAACAAAAATCTAAACCTGGTCGTTGTTTCAGCCTCCCTATTTTATTCAAGCTGTAATTAGCTACTTAGGTCTGTAATAGTACTTTATCAGATCTGCATCTGAATAAATGCCAAGCAAGTAATTTTAATATCTGATCTTTGCCAATCACATTTCATCCAGACATGGGATGAGGAAAAAAAGGGCTTACTATTTGCTTATAATTCTATCAGACATTTAAAATGGCATTGACAATGCTACAGACTAACTGGAAAACAGAGCAAGAACTGAAGCACAACATCAGAAACCAGGAATGCAGCTGGAGATTCTCCAGAGGAATCTTTCTTCTATTAAAATTTTCCAATTTATCAAAAGCAGAATCTTCCATGGAAACAGAGAAAGCACAACAGATCTTCTGACAAAACACAGGCATATGCCCTGCCAGCTCCGTAAGACAGCCTTGGGACCAAACTCTGAAAGTTTCAGATCTGTTGTTCCCAGTCTTTCTGGAAAGAATTTGGATATACCAGTCCCTGAGCAGTCTTGCTCTACAAAACTGCCATTCTTACAGCTGAGAGAGGCAGGTGTTCCAAGGATCACAATAAACAAGGAGCCAAACAGCCTCAGGACCTGGCAGCCTTACCCAGGCTTTGTTCAGATTTTGCATGCTCACTCATTGCAGCAGCACTCTGCTTTCCCTCTGGGATCCAGGATAATTCATCATCTCAGCAATCTGGTCAGCTGTTCCCCAGCTGTTCAGGAGAGGACAGGTAAGAAGCTGTTAACAGCCCTGGCAGTATCTGTCAGCATCACCCACAACATCCCAGTGCATTTCATTTCAAAGTCTTGCTGTAATGTACAGCTGTACAGTTGAACACAAGAGGTGACTGACAGAATCCAAAAGATTATTAGGCCTCTGGTTTTTCAAATTAGAAACAAGTTTTTCTGATTACTTGAGAGCTAAGCAATAAAACCTCCATTTCCTTGCCAACTGTAGGACACTTGACAGATGCTGTTATGGCCTTACCTCATTGGCAAATATCTACGAGCTCTCACACGGCATTCCACATTTCCATTTTCTACTCTTTGTTTGGACTCCTTTAGTTCACACTTTCCACAGGAGCTTTGCTGCAAAGTTCTCCCCTATTTCACCTCCTTATTACTGCAAGCAGTAGACTGGAAATAGCATTATCAAACCAAAATGGTTCTGGCTTATGTGCATCTGCTCTCCCCTGTGTGCACGTGCACAGTCAGGAAAGGCACGTTAATAGTACAGTGCTCTTTTGCTGCATTAAGCTGAAGAGAAGCACTAATCAAGTTCCCAGAGAAGAGATTTACCTTGGGCTCCAGTTTTGTTTTCCATTAACTGCTGCCAGGGTGTATGTAATCATTGTCTTTCTTATTTTCTCTTATTTACATGGAATAAAAACTGATTATTAGTCTTCATTTCTCCTGCAAAGAGCTAAATATATTCAAGAAAATGAAGGGAGGGATTCCTTTACCACTTATCTTCTTTTACAGACTGATAACTCCTCCCGTACAACATTAGGATTTAGAAAAAATTAGAAACATCGCTACTTGATAGAAAAGATAATCCTAGATTATTCCTGAGTACAGCTCCTAGTCAAGTTGCTGATTTATCATTTCTTTCCATCTTTGTATAAATTTCCTTTCTTCTCCTGATAATGAAACAATGATTACAGACAATTAGAATAACCTAAGATAGCACAGATTTTCCAGTAAATACAGCAATTAGAATAATTTATTTAAGGAATTCTACTAAGCACCACAGCTGTCTGATTTAAGACATTTTATTTTATTTTCATACTCAAAGAGAAAGAAAATGTGCCAATTGGCAACACAGGCTTAGAAAACAACCACGAGAAGCAGTTCTTGAGAAGAGCTGATCTTGAAAGGAATAAAGCACATCTTTTTTATTAATATGATGGGGGAAATTGTTCAATTGTTTACTTTGCCAGCCTTTTGATCATACACATTGGTCACAAATGCAATTATATAAAATTACATTCTTCCTTTTTATTTTACTTAATTAAGGAAAGAAGAGTAGCACGTCAGACAGGAACAACAAACAACAACTGGAAATGAATCCACTAAAAGGAAAGTTAAAATAAAAGGGAAGTGCCAATAAACGCTGTTTGTGACCAAAGACAAAGATAGGATTTTGTTTTTAAAGACTTGTTTTGGTTTTCTTTTCAGAAAGATGGAAATGTGGAACTGGGATTTAGATCTTCAAGTTCCCCATCTCCCTTAAGTCACTTTTTTAAGGTCTGGCTGAACAATTAAGACCAAGAATTACAATTTTTCTGCAAAATCATGCAGTCCTGATTTCACGAAAAATGACCATAAGCTATTTCACATAGAACTCCATTGTTCATTCTTCATAAAAAAAAAATCAAGAGAAGCTAGGTAAGAAATTATGTCCAAAAATCAGCTGACAATTACACAGGTATCTCCATTTCTATCAAAGAGAAGTGACTTCTGGTACTATAAATTAAGAAGTGCAGCATCTCATAGTTTGCTGGTGTACAATATCCTAAATCCAAGTAACTATAGGAAAAGTATTTGGTTTTAGCCATGGAGTAGACCTCACAGTCATGTGATGAAATTCTGAGGGAGAGCTTTTAATCAACCACTTCCCAAATTATGTTTACAGGGTATTTTTTAATAGAGAGGATTCATTACGACAGAATTTAATAAAGTACTACTCTTCTTTCATCATCTGAAAATTACCAGACATTATTCAAATGAAAGAAACTTTCCTTTTACTACTTTATATAATTTCTTGTCCTGGCTTCATTACCTGAATATCCTTCAATCTTCCATTAGTAAATAATGGGATTTACTGTATATTAAAAGGAGCTGGCAGGGTCATCCAGGGAGTTGCAAAAACAGTGGAATTTATTTAAATGTTTAGCACCAGACTCCACAGACTGCAGACAGCAGCAATGGCTGGACATTATCCAGTCCCACCCACTGCTTCAAGCAGAGTCAACTCCAGCCAGGTTGGTTTGGGTTTTGCATGGGCCTACAACACCAACATTCCATGAACAGTTCCCTGAACTATCCAATTATAATTGATCTTTTTAATTAGAACTGCTACATAAACAAAAAGTAACTTCCAAACTGAAACAGAATGCAATTTAGAAATGTATTTGGACAACAAGAATCAGCTGCATTATACCAGAGGATAAAAACCATGATAAATGCATCTGAAACAGCAGACTTCAGTAACATTCCCTGAAATGGCACCCTGACATTTCAGAAAATGACCAGTCTAACATCCTCTTAAAAAACAGGAAACTGGTTGAGAAAAATCTAATGTACCGAAAACCATTTTCAATAAACTCTAAAACCAGGAAAATTCTTGTAACTAAACAGCTAGGTAGATGCTGAGTTAACAAGTACTTGATTATTTTTAATGCTTGCTTATTACCATAATCAAAGATTTAATTCATCTTGGGGAGAGCAAATGCTGCTTTATTGAAGGTTTCTTGAAAAAAAATTAGTCTTCAGCAACCCAATGTATTTTCAGCACTGCTAGTTATACCAAACACAAAGTACTGACTCCTGTAGTGAATCATCCTGCACAGAGCCAGGAATCACTCCTCACGCCCCGTAACTCCAGTGCAAGCCTCACGTTCAGATCGGATTAACCCTGAAATAGCTCAGCTCAGAACTGTTCAATGAAAGCAGGGCTTAAGGAGAGAAAAGCCTTCATTATCCTTCTCCAGCTCACGTGCAGAGATCCCAGATTACTGCAAAGTCTCTAAGAGCATCTATAATCAGGTACATTTAACTGCAGCTTATTTTTCAGCTCTAAATCTATTTGAGGAATTCACTAGACTACTCCTGTCTTTTAAGTACACTTAAGATCTTCCTCCTTAACAATTCATATCTAATATCCCCATAAAACAAAATGTTCACTGAAAGTTAACATTTAGCAAAATAATTTTCAATTACACATACTGCATACAAAATGGAAGAAATTCCTCTGTGGGAGTATTCAAAGTCAACTCAATCAACTACTCAGGCAACACGAACAACAGAATCATGAAAACTAAATCTTTTCTTGCATAAATGCCAGCATAATATACAATATGGTCATAGCAATTTTACTGGAATACATCCTTTTTTGAAAAACATAATACTCAATAAAGTCATTTGAAAAAAAAGCCATGAATAAGAAAAGAACTGAGTGACAATTCCCACCCACACATCAAGATTTTTCTAGTTTACATTTTGACATACCTCAATTTCAAACTTCTCTGGAACACCAGAGAGTTTGAGTATGAAGAGGACAGTGAAGAACATTCCAATCCACTCTTTTTGTAAAAAGGCACAAATACAAGTGGGTTTTATTTGTTCAGAAATAAAAAAAGGATTTAAAAACAAGGATTTCAAGAAATCAGTTATTTCAACCCTTTCCATGAATAACCAACAGCCATTCTGCTCTTGAAGATTTTAACAAGGAATTTCTTCAAATTCCCTGTTAGTCGAGTCTACCAAGTTTGGGCTCAATTCTTCAAAGAGCAGCTACGCAGAACTTTGCAAGTTACTCATTTGTGAAAGAACATGGAAGTAACCACAAAGGACAAGTCAAACACTCCCCTGTTTTTACCTCCTCAGGTGTCACTGGCAACCCAGGAAAGTGTTAAAAGTCTTCATCAGGAAACCGAGAAGTACAAGTAATGTCAAGTTGAGATATCAGTAGGCTTGAGGCATCTGTACATCCCTCCACTCTCCAAGATAAGAATGGCAATAAAATACCACTAAAAACATTATCATTGACAATCTCCACATCTAGACAGTGGGTCAGACCTTAAGCTGTTCTTGAAGACTACTCAATACAGAGGTAGAGCAAGGCAGTAGCATTCCACAGCAATCAAATTTAAGAGAGCTGAGACAAAGAGCAAGGCCCAGAACAACACCACCAATATATGAAACCTCCTGGTTTCCCACCCAGTAAGTGAACAGTCAGATTTTGAAATCTAGAGAGATGCAACAGCCCAAGTCCCAGCTATCCACTGTGTCCCCTTTCCACAGCTGGACCTTCCCTGTGGCTACAGTAGGCTCTGCACTGCCTGCCTTTTCCTCAAGGGTTCACCCAGTCCAGCTCACTCCCTGTCCCAGGCACCCCTCTGCTTTCAGGGATCCTAGCTCCTCGTCTCATCCTCACAGCACTTCAGCTGATGTGCTCAGATCCAAACAGATCTCAAACCCAGAAGATGAAGACACAGTCCAGTGGCGAAGGACGAGGCTTAAGAGCCTTGAGGGAAGCCACTTTCATAAAGCTCTAGGAGTTGCACTCCCAGCAAGGTTCAGGTATGCCCTACATGCAATA
>VZUA01090078.1:2001-12546 GCA_013401035.1 Horornis vulcanius
TTTTTGCCAGAAATTTTAAGGGAAAGAGGCAAAATTCTTGGAAACAGATGAGGGTTTATCAGGCAGAGTATTCCAAAAGAAACCAGGCCCAGTCCTGACACCTCTGTGCTCTTCTGATGATGGGAAAACCTTGGCTTGGCTGACAGAAAGGGGCTTCCCAAAACTGGCTGTCCCAAATGCGGAAGGGTATTTTAAATTCACAAACCATTTCACTCTGAAAATATAAGGATATATGGAAAAAAACCATCAACAGAGCAAATAAAATTCCGAGGTGAGTGAAAAAGTGGCATTTTATGTGCCTGAAGGTATGCAGCCTCTTGTTTCTGGGGGAGGATATTTGCAGAGGCTGTTAAAATAAAGGTGGAATTTTAAGGAAAATTCAATTTTAAAAAAATTGATTGTGTTGTCCCAAAACCTTCAGAAGTTTTGTTTCTCGCTGGCGCAGGGCTCTGGGCTGAAACTTTGCTCCTTGAGCCCTGCGGAGCTTTGCAAGCATAGGAAAGAAAAAGGAATGAAAATATATCAACTTTGAGAGGTTTTATTCCCAAATCTGCACACCAGCCCGGTGCGTCCTTCCCTCCCTGTATTTTCCTTATTGAAAAGGAGGTGCAAAAATGGGATTTTCAGAGATCTCCCCATGCTTGGTGACGCTCCTGGGGCTTCACGGAGAGAGGAAACTGAAATCTTGGGTCCTTCAAGGCTTTTGCAACCCAACTACGAAAAACTTAACAAAGAGTCTGCTTCCCCATTGGGGCTCATTGCTGGCTGCAAAACCAGGTGGGAATTTACCTCAAGAGCTCAGTCCATAGGCTTAGAAAAGAAAGTTTTGCTGATGCTGGGAGGGAAAGACAGAAATGCAGATTTTTGCCGAGCCGGCCGCATGTTTCGGGGACACGGAATCCCAAAAAACGCGATTCCGCTGCCAAAACCCTTCGGTTGTAATGGCCAGGTTGGGTTGTTACAGGTCTGAGTTGCTTTGGAGTGGGGAATGTGTGTAATCGTGCCTGCAGGATTGCAAAAAGGGAGATGGGAATATCTGGAAATGCCAAATATTCACCTTGTCGGCGGGTCGGAATCCGCGCTGCCGTCTGGCAGGAAGGTGTAAATTTGCCTTTGGTGTGAAACGCTGCTTAAATAACCAGGGAAATGGGTGAGAATTTGCTCTGACCTCCCAAATTAACCCAAATTATAGAAGCAAATTTCATTATAAGGTTGGATTGAGCGGGTTTTTTTAATTTTAAGAAAAGCTGGTCTTTCTCCTTCGTGGGACAGAACTCTTGCAGCTGTCTACGATCACATCCCACATCATCCCACATTACGGCAAAACCCCCTTACCTCTCCTGCCTTTCCAAGTCTTCCCCACATCATCGGTCATGGTGACCGGGCCCGAGCTGTAAATACATCTGTAATGACAAATTAAACCCAATTATCTGCCAGGCCTGAGCACTGAGGTCTTTTCACACACGGGTGCTTGCACGTACGTGACAGCCCTTGAAAATAATTCCAGCACCGTTGGCACGGGTGGCATTAAAGGCTCTTTTGAAAACGCTTGTGTTTTCAAACCCACTCCAGAAGTGTTGGGTTTTTTTCCATTTTTTTTCCTTTTTTCCCCCTTTTTTTCCTTTTTTCCAGGAGCTCCTTGCTGCGGGGTACATTGAGTTTGCAGAATTCCCCGCGCTCCTGCACCTTTTTAAACGCTCGCGGCGCTCGGCAGTGATTTCTTTTTCAACAGGATAAGCTCAGGCTGGATTTTCTCATCCCCCCAAAAAAAAGAACTGGCGGGTGCTGGGTCTGCTCCAAAAGAAGAGCCAGGCAGAGATTTTTCCAAGTTGGATGCAGATCTGACCCCGCCATCAGCGCTGAAATGTTTCAGCTTTGGGGTTTTGGCAAGACCTGTGTTTTAAAGCCAAATTTGGGGCAGCGTCAGCTGCAAGCAAAAATAATTTTTTCTTTTCCAAGAAGTGCCCAGTGATTAATTTTTTTCTCAATAATTTGCTGGCACAGAGGGGTTTTTTGCTTAATGAGGTGGATACCTAATTGTAGAATGAAGTCTTTGCTTGGAGGGAGCAAGTTGGGTATTTCCAACGTATTTTTGCTTTCTCTGTCTTTCTAAGGCCAAACCTGCTCAGGTTTTTAGGATCAGCCATCCCCTAAAAAACAAATTCTGTATGGACTGTGACAAACTAAAAAACAACCTCAAAAATACCCACATTTCTTGCTCAGAGCTGATTTAAAGCACAGGGTGGTTCACTGGAAGCTGGTGCAGGATCAGGCCCATGCAAATAGATTCCATAGGGAAGAAACTCAGCCCACTGCAAATTACATGGGAATTTACATATGTTTTCAGGGAGGTGAAACCTCAAAATCCAGTGGGACGTGCCTTTTTTTCTCCTGAGAAGTGGCTACTTTGTCTATATTCTGCAGCATGAAGGAATTCACGATTTTTTAAAAATTATTTTTAGTCACCCCTAAAGCTTGTGAGACCCTTATCAGAGCCAGCTGGGCTTGAACCACTCACACCAGCCTTGGGAGAGACTCAGAAATTAATTTTGTTTGTGAAAGAGGAAAAGAAATAACTCCTGGAAAGCCAAAACTTAATAATTTTTCCAGCAGAGGTGGGGTGAGGGCAGCCGGATGAGGGATCCCGCAGGGCTGATCTCCCGTCTCCACCAGGGACTGGTACTGGATTGCTTCTGAATCTGGGATAACAAACTCGCTGCCTGGAAATGCTTCCTCCTAATCCCTGGGAATTAAGTTGGTGTCTGCTGGGGGAGCATTTCAGGAGAGGTCCCGTGGTGGGACGCTGCTGCCTGCTCCTGCTCTCTTTCCCAGAGCTCAGCCCTTTTCCGCTGGACGATGCTCCCAGCACAGTGGATTTATGGGGAGCTGGGGTGGGGCTGGGCTCCCATTGCCATCAGACTCTCCTAAAAGTTTAAAGCCCAAATTTTGGGGGTAGAGATGAAGCAGGGAGGGAGAAGGAGACCACACCAGTCCCTCCAAGCAAGATTTTGCCAATTCTTCCTGGTTTTCCCACATGGAGCTCCCTATGACCATAATATTTAAGCAAATTCCAGGTTGTCCTCTGACCTCAAGGGCCTCCTTTGGCTCTGCAAACACCTCCAGACAGCTCAGGAGACATCTCCCTCTTGCTGGATTCCCAGGAACCCACCCCTGGCCGTCGCCAGCCCTTGTGCTTGGGTGCACCTCAATTTTCCTTCAAGCTCCAGTTTCTGGAGTCCTGTTATCATATGTAAGGCTCTGCTCTTTCAGAAAGGGAAAGAACAGCTTTCCTGGACAAGGGAGAGGCTGGAAAACCCTGATTCCTTCATGCTGAAATCCTAGATGAGGCAAAAAACCCCCTAATATTTATTATTTAAACTCCTATGAGTTTCCAAGCCAGACTCTTGGATTTGCATGCCAGGGAGCCACCATTATTCAACATCCAGGGCTCGAAGGGCTGGAGCTGTAAAAAAAAAAAAAAAAAAAAAAAAGNCCTGAGCCCCAGACATCAGGACTCCTCCGAGTGACGTGTGGTCCCAGATGTCTGAGATTATTTTGGGAAGGGAGTGCTGGCCCCAGGGGCTGCCTGCCTGGGGGGCTGGCTGCTGGGAAGGACTCTGGATTGGGACATGCTTGGGTGGTGTGGAGCATGAGAGGGGCAGCTGGTTTGGGGCGTGGGGGGGATGGGATGTCCCTTCCTCACACTCCCCTGGGCTGGGATGATGCTCTGGATCCTGGGCATGACTTTTCCCATGTTTCAGTCCTTCATTACTTCCCTGGGACAGAGGAGTGATGCTGTAATTTAGCCTGACCCTCTGGACATGAAGATCCAGGCTTGAGGGTCTTTTCACTTCCCAAAATAAGCAGGACCACAAGGAGAAGGGTGAAATCCCCTTCACACTCCCTTCCCTTTGCCTCGAGCCAGGGAAGGGTCTCACTCTTGCCTGCTCTCCCCAAGCCCTTCTCTTCCCAAATCCACATCCCAGCCAGGCCCTGCCACCTCCCTCCACACAAATCAATAACAACGAGTGAGCAGGTTAATTATAATCACAGAATAAACGCCGCGGTCTCAAAGTTCACCCAACTTCAGCAGCGTTTCAAAACGAGCGGACGGCGCCAAGAAACTTTCATTGATTCCTCTGGGGCAGGTGTGGGAGTTTGAACCTGTCCCCAGGCTGATCTTGATTCGAGGCCTACTCAATTTTCCTCCTTATCTCGACTTTCGCCTATCTTATAATGCCTGTTATTTTAGATAAAAAGTCCAATCAATTGAGTTAGAAAAACTGCAAGTTATATGTGGCCCTGATAAGTTTGGTACCTGCCGTTTTATTGGCCTGGGCTGCGAAGTGACCTTTGCAGATGCTTTATCATCCCCTCCTCCCGCCCCGCTCGGGGGCTGAGTTGACTTAGCATCCAGAATAACTAATAAAAGAGGAAAAGAGAAGGGCCAGGGGTTAGACAAACTCACTGTCCCCCCTAACGTGATGAGCCGTAGTAAACACCTTTTTGTTTGTGCCTGGCTGGAGTCCCGCTGGGAGGCCGGGACCTGGCCTGGCTTGGGCTGGTGCAGCTCCTCTGAGTGGGATTTATCAGTGGGACAGCCCTGAACTGAAGGCAGAGCCTGTGTCTAAATCAGTGAAATTAGAACAGAACTGGCACGGGGCTTTGGATATGCCAGTATTGGTTGGTGCTGTCATGCTCAGGGAGGGATTGGACATGTAGAGCAGTCCTACATATTCCATATATTCCTACACATGGTATAGACATGTTTTATAATTATAAAGTGAGATATTTTAATATATCATATATGTTTTACACATATAAAATGAGGTTTTTAAAGTATGCACGTGTGTGCATTTTGCACATATATATATATCAATATATATGCAGGCACCATTCTATAAGCTAAGTTCTTTATGGTCACATAATAATAGTAATTTTAATAGCAAAACCAGAAAGAATTGATTGGAGATGATTCCTAACTTGCTACAATGGCATTCTCAAGGACATCCTAGGCATCCCTTCTTATGGAAGATGGTCTGGAATTAAATTATATTTAAGATCCTTTCCTGCCCAAACCATTCTGTGATTCTAGGACATGTTATGTTTATATATACAAACATATATGTTTATATACATGTATACCACATGCACACAAATATCATAACAATAATACAATTGATTGTATTCCTACCAGAAAGATTTTGCCTGTTTGCTTTGGATAAATGTCTGTCCTTCTGATCTGGGGAAAAAAAACCTCCCCAAACTTTGAGTTTCTGGAGTTGTAGGAGTGTAGAAATGCATGTTTTAAGATCCCTAGCAGGACAACCACCTCAGCAGTGGCTGAGGGCATATGGATGAGGCTTTGGAATGCCCAAGGATGGACATTCTCCCATCTCCTAATGGAAACCCAACAGACTATAATCTTCAATCACTGGTGAAGAATAATCTTGGGGTTATCCTGTGCAGAGGCAGGAGCTGGACTCAGTGATCCTTGTGGATCCCTTATAGCTCGGGATATTCTGTGAATCTGAGATAATGGTTAGCCCCTGGCATGGTCCGAGCACCAACCATCTCAGCCAGAGCCCAGCATCTCCTGGTGCAGCTCCTGGGAAGAAGTTTGGATATAATTGGGGTCTCAGAACATTTGAACATGGCCAGACTCTGCTGGCTGGGCTTAGGGCCAGGCTTCACCACCTACTGGCCCTGGTTCACCAGTCACCCCACAGCCATAAGGCCAATTCCCATGGCTCAGCCACGGAGCAGCAGCTTGGCAGGACTTCACAGCACACCTGTGGGGACACCAGGAATGGCTGCACATGATCCATTACCTGTTCCCAACTCAGAAACAGCTGCCCAGGAGGGATTGTGGCACTGTAAATCCTCAAGCTTTTCTGATCCTCTTCATTTTTTCCTTCCTGTTCTTTCCCTGAGGCTGTCAAAGGAAAGTCTCTTGATGGGCACATCAGATGCCAGATTTCCAGCAGGGCAAAGCTGTGGCTCTTTTTAATTTGTCAAAAGAGAGAAAGACCATTTCCAGGTGCCTCCTGCCAAGCAGACCCCAGGCTGTGGCTGACCCCATCTTGCCCATTCCCTGGGCTCTCCATGCTAATCTGAGATTTGTTAAAAAATATTTGGACAGTCGATAAGCGGAGGAATCTCCTGTTTATCAGAGGAGCCTCAGTGTAAGAACTGCAAGGAGGAGTAAGGGAGGGGAGGTCACCTTGGTGGGTGGGAGTTCACTCAGGCACAACCTGACAGTCAGCAGAAGCTGCTCTTGGACACCAGGTCGTTCTCAAAGAGGTGGCCAAGAGGGTCCCACCAAAAGACCCTCAGGGATGTCTGCATTCCTGTCTCCTTCAGAGTAGGCTGTTGGGATGTGGGACATGCTCCTTCAGTGTGTGTGTGTGTGGACTGTCTCTCCACTAAGCTCTGGGACAACCGTGGGGCTGGATGGTTTGGGCTGTGGTGGTTTGGGTGTGCTAGAGAGCTGTCAGTGCTTTTCCAGGCAACCAGGTAAGCCATTCCCCCAGCTCCTGCCCCTTCCTAAAATACTGTTTAGATCTGATTTAGAGGAATCCAGCTTCTTTCCATCCACCCTTCTTCCATCCATTTCTTGTCTCCAGTTGTGGCTTTTGAAAGTTGTCCTCTTGGCCCCCTCCAGTGTCACTCCTTGTCATGGGGAAAGGACAGTACCACCACCAGATGAAAAGCCTTGCTCAAGGGCATCCTGCCGCAGAGCCAAGACTGAACTCCAATCCAGGCCCAGAATTTGCCCAGCCTTCCCATCGTGGCCCTCCTGCACATGATCTCAGCTGGTCCTTTGGCTGCTTCCACCTCCACCGTCCTTCAAAGCACGGAAAACATATCCATGAAGGAAAGGAGTATTCCTGGCTGCTGGCAATGGTGTGTGCCACAGACCTTGGCTTGCTGCAGGCAGAGCAGGGAGGGCTGCAGGGGAGGGACACAATGTTCCCTTTGCCTTGAAGTGAAACATTTGGCCTGGGAAGGGTTGCACGGGAAATGTCTCGCTGTGGTGTTTCATGAAGCGGGGGGAAAAGCAGATTTCTTTGCCTTCTGGAAAGCCAGACTGTAGGGTGAATGTTTCCTCAGCAATAAGTAGGGTCTTTATGTTTTCAGAGGGAAAAATGTTTGGCCCAGGCAGCTAACTGGGTACACAGCCATTTTCTCCACCATAGATGTGTCAGATAAACCCTAAAACTCTCTGGGATGGCATCAAGCCATTTCTGTGAGGCTGCACAATGATGCTTTTTGCTGGAAATCGTGTTTCTGGCTAAGTGTGGGGAATTTACCTGGTTCCCCACTTCCTGCAAATCTTCAATCACATGTGTGATGCCTTCTGTTAATCCAGACCAGGGGAGAGCAGGGAGCTACATTCCCACAGCACCCAGCCCAGTGATGGGCACTGCTCACACAGGCACTGTCCCGCTCTCCCAGTGTTTAGATCCCATTAATCACTAAAACCCTGGGTGAATTTTCCCCAAATTCTGTCTGAGAGGAAACAGGAAGAGGGAGCAGAGGGGGAAAAGCCAATGAGCAAAACCTGTTTTTACAGAAACACCCTTGGCTCCATTAGCTCCATCCTCACTTTCTGATCCCAGGCTGTGTGCCAAGCTGGTGATGTCTCCATGGACAAAGGAAAGGCTCACTGACAGCTTTCCTTTGGCTACAGAGCTCCCCCATGCATAAGTTTGTGCTTCTTAAATTTGTAGTCACTCCCTGCCCATTCCTCTTTTGTCTTTCCTCTTTCTTCTTCCTCTTCTGCCAAAATCCTGGACCAACCAGCACTTTTAACTGGGCTGTGGTCTGACCAGAAACCTTTTGGTGGGTTTTTCCCCTTGAAACTTCAGCTTCTGGAATCATGCAATTCATGGAAACACCTCAACCCATCACAAAGAAATAGAGGAAGTGACTTTCAGCTCCTCTAGCTGCAGCAATATGATGGTTTAAAGGACCCCAAAGGGCTTGAAGAGTAGGAAGGATTTCCAAACCGTCACTTTTTAATGGGAACGATTTTGGGTTTTGGGACAATGTGGCTGGGAATGATAAATCCTCTTTCCCCTGCCATGCTGTTGTGTCTCTCCCTTGAAGCAGAAGGTGAGGGTGTCCTGGGTGGGATTCCAGAGTGTCCATGTCCTTTGCCTCAGCTGCGAGTGCCCCCGAGAGTCCATTTGGGGTTTGTGTATACACAGTATCGTGGCTCTCACCTCTTATCATAACAAATTGTTTTAGGAAACTGCTTCTCTGCTGGGAAAACTGCTCTCAGGCTCTGTTTAGAGCCTGTAAGTGGCCTGGCTGTGTTTGAAGGACAGTTCCTCCTTTGCTGAGTTGCTTCATTGGGTTGAGAAGACACTTTTGCAGGGGGAGCTGTTGATATCAAATATCTCTCCAGCTATAAACAAAACTCCAGTGCTATATTAATGGAAGTCTCTTTCCATCCAGAGAGGGTAAAGGCAGGAGGGGGCTGGAGAGAAGTAGAAGACAACCTTGTTGTTTCTCATGCAGGAGGGTCTGACCCAAACCAGGATAGGGAGGGCTCTTTGTCCCCTTCCACAGGATGGTTTGGGAAGAGAAATTCATAAATTGGATGCTGGCTCTGAACTGAAGGATTCAAAATCCTTCCTTTTTCTGTTATCATTCCTTAGGGTCCTGATCCATCAGGTTTATGCATTCAAGATGATCTCTCCAATGCAAACAGATTTAATCACAGAATCACAGAATGGTTTGGGTGGGAAGGGACATTAAAGCTCATCCAGTTCCACCCCCTGCCATGCACAGGGACACCTTCCACTATCCCAGGTTGATCCAAGCCCCATCCAACCTTGCCTGGACCACTTCCAGGGATGGGTTGCTAAAGAAAAGCCCAAAGGTCTGGACTTAGGAATGGATGTAGTGCCAGGCTGGCAGAGTTGGGTTTTGCAGAGATGGTGGAAAGAAGTCATCTCAAGACTTGGGCTGAGTTGCAAGTGGGTATCTGGCTCTCCTGTTTGGGAAGGCAAAATTCCTCAGACCTTTGGTGAGCCAGAGGTGCTGGAGGTATGGGCTGGCAGGCCAAGCTCCAAACACCCTTCCAGCTTTTTTGATGACCCCAGCATTGCCTGTACAGGTCGATCTCAGTGGATGTGAAGGACTCCTTCCAACAACCAAACGTCATGAAGGGCCACATCCAAGAATTCTTTTTTCCCTACCAGACCCCCGTGCCCCACTCAGGAGTCACTGCTGGCTCCCTGGGAACTGGATATCCCATTGTGGAAAGTATTTCTGACATGAGCCTACTCAAGGCCTCACCCAAGATTAGGAGGCTGTTGTGCAACACACAAGTGACATTTCCTGCCCTGGGGACCTTGCAGTGCTCATAAACAGTAGATGTGAGGGAAAGAAAAAAATCTCATTTTACACAGCAAGTTGATGACCAGGATAGGGATGGGACACAATCCATCCTCTCCACTGGTCATTCAGAGAGATTTCATGACCTGTTTTCGTGTGAGAAGCTCCTTCATTGACTAAAAGGCAGGGTTTTATGAAGAATTAAGTAGAAGGCCATCGGGATTAGTCAACAGCAGGGACCCAGCCCATAAAAAGGACTGAATGATCCCAAGATACAAGATAAGAGCTTGGCAAAGGCACGTGGGGAAGCTGCACATTCAAAGAGGAAGATGAGGCCACTCAGCACACACGAGGCTCCCTCAGCCATGGGCTGACGTCCTTCTCAGCCTGATCAGCAAATCCTTTCCTCAACCTTGTCCCAGTGCTGGCTGTACCTGGCTTTGGGAGAGGGAGTAAATCTTTCCAGCAGAAAGGCCATTACAGAGGTCACCGGATGGACCCATAAATCTCCATTATCAGGCAGCGGCTCCTGTGCCACAGAACGGAAATTATTGCCCTGAGTGGGACTGGGGGAGCCTTTCCTTCCCCCCTCATTGTTCAGGGCCCTCCGGGAGCCGCTCGGGCCATTTGCTGCCTGAATAAACGTTTCCTTTCCCGGCTGCAAAGTACAAGGAATAAGTGTCAGGGGATCTCATAATGCCAGGATTTAGAGCTCCAGCTCTGAGCCAGAAGCCAAGGAAACACTTTGCTGCTTTTTCCTGGGGAGTCTCCTTAATCCCCATTATTAATAACAGTGACAAATTAAACAATTAGTGCATTTGAAGGCCTGTGACCTCCATGCCCAATTTAGCTCAGCCATTTAGATGGTGGATCCTGGGTCCTGTGGGCTCTGAGCCCTGGGAACATTTTGGTTTCCTGGGTTCTGGACACCCACCCACATCAAGCTGAACAGGCTGCAGGTCTTCAGGTGACACTTTCTCATTATTTTGTAGATCTTCAGGGTTTTTCAGAGCAGGGGGGATGTGTGGCTAGAAGGACAGCTCAGAAAGCTCCCCTCAGCAACTTCATCGTGGAGTTTAGAGATGCTGTGAAATTTTATATATATATATTTGTTATATATATTCAAAACAATAATTATAAAAATATAATTTATTCTAGAAAGAAATCCAGTCCCTTGTTTCCTACTTCCTTAGGGCC
>VZUA01090087.1:0-32052 GCA_013401035.1 Horornis vulcanius
ATTTAAAAGAATGGAGCTGATATGTAGAATATCAAGCAGGGACTTGCCAGTTTTGTTCATAAATGGCTGCTTAAACATAAGAAATCAGGTTAGGAGTGCTGTATAACAAAGTTCTTCTTCAATGCAATGCCTAAATGAAATGCACCCTCTCCAACAAGGACTTTCTTTGCAGGCTGTGTGGGACCTTTGGGAGCATCTGGGAAGCCCTGGCTCAAAGCACATGGAAATGAAGGTAAATTATATTATTCAGGTTTGCTGCACTGCCTATCCTTTTCAATGGAGTTGAAGATATGGCAATAGCACAGACAAGATAAAGAAAAGTTCTTAACAAATTCCCTTGTCAATACACTTGGTTAAAATTCAGAATGGCAAATGATGTGGAGGAGCATAGCTTAGATGCCCTGTCAGCTAAACCCCACCTGGGCTGTCTGCACGCCAACTGGAATGAAAATTAAACTTTTATTTATCACTGTCTGCAAAGGAAACCTCTGGTTTTCCATTAGGCAGATTGGGTCTCGTTTGGGTTATTCCATGCACTTATCACTTGGAGGTTGCAAACACAGCAGCAATGAAGAAATCCACCAGATCTCAAGGAAACGTGCCAAAAATAACCTGATTTCCACTCGGGTCAGACTGATTCTAAGGAGAGAGCTCCCTGTGTGTTGTTCCATTGCTGTGCAGGAACCACAACCACTGAGAGATGGCATTAAAGAACAAACAACATCACTAGGTGAAATCGAAGGGCTGTTAAAAACCAGGAGGGCAAGCTGGGCTTCCTTTCTGTGGTTGATTAAGGTTTCATGTTTGTTGCTGAACTCTGCATCATCCTCCCTCTCCAGCGGAGGAGCTTGGTTGGGTGAATGCACGGAATGCAAATGTCCCCGGGCTTTTGGGTTTAAATCAGCCATTAGCGCTGCCTTTTCTTGTATCCCATTAACATTTATCCACTCAGGAAGGGAATACTTTCTTAGCCTAGCAATAGGGGTTTGTATTTTCCTTTTTACGCCCTCAAGAACAGACAATAACCCCTAATGAGAGCTGAGGGATTTTTTTTTTTTTTTTTTTTTNCGCATCCTTGAGGGAAGAGATCTCGGTGGGAAAAAAAAATGATTGGTGACGGGTGATTGTTGTTTCTTTCTTGAAATTTTGCTGGAAGACTGGAAAGGCAAATAGCTGCTAAAGGCTGCCACATTCCTCAGTTATCTCCTGCGCTAAGCACAAATGAAGAGCACAATGCTATTTAAAATATCAATTCACCAAAGCTAAGTCCTTTACCCTCAACTGAGTGCTGGAATGAGTCAGCTAGTGCAGAACAAGGTTTAAAGAAGTTAAAGCACCAGGGCACGTGGCAGAACCTAATTCAGCTCGATGAACGAGGGTGCTACATTCAGTGTGAAATAGAGATTATCTTGGGAACACAGCTGGATCCCTCATGGAACACAGGCTGGGAGATTTAAATAGCCTTGCTAATAGTCCTCCTCTTGTAGGAACAGTCACTGGAGGTGCTCTGTAATGTCCAGGAGTCTGCCTGGGTCTGGTTGTACCCCGGTGTGAAGTGTGGAAGGAAGCAGGACAGGCAAACCCCACTCCTTGCCGCAGATCATCCTTTTAGCTCCCAGCACACCAGGCCTGGGCAGCTGCTGTGGAGCACAGGCAATGCCCACAGCATCTCAGTGCCCCTTTTGCCAGAGAGGGTTAAAAGCATCTCTTTCACAGGAACATACTGAGAGATGCTGAGAGGAACACGTTGCAGACCAGACAAACAAGGAAGAAATATCAGACGAGCAAAGATTTAAAAAACCCCAAAGCCTACACTCGACTATATCATTAAAGATAAAGAAGCATAAGATTGCAGTTTCATAAACTTTCTAATTCTCTTAGGAAGATTACTGGAAGTTTCTTCTCTGGAGTTGCCTTTGTGGTGACATCTGTAACAAAACAAAAATAAAGCTTTGGTTCTCCCTGAAGTACTTGTAGGTTAAAGCTATAGCTCTCCCTCCCCGTATCTGATGAATAGAGAATGCAGCAGTATCCTCAAATTTCTTAGGGTTTATAGACACAATGATTCACCCTTCGAGCTGCTGGTAGCTGTGTGATAATTGAAGATAAATCTGAGATTCTGTGGAACAGTGAAGAAGCAAATACTCTTGAGCATCTTTTGTAACAGATTTTTTTTTCCCCCCAGAGTATTTTGTTCTCATCAAATGCAGATTTAGATGTTTGTGTCAGAGATCACAATCTGTATGCTGTTTATTTTAGGGAGAAGTCTTAAAACAGCCGCTTCTTCTTCATAAAACCTCGGAAGCTGTAGATGAGAAAGTGCCTGATTTTTATCCCTGTTTGTATCTACCCACATTTTGCAAAGTGAGACTTCTCATTTTACTACGGGTCATACAACTCTTCCCCTGTGTTTTTCATGCCCATAAAATGGTGACACCTCCAGCAATTCACCTCGTGCTTCCCAGCACTGACAGATGCAGCCTCAGAGCAAGGTGGGGAGGCTTGGTCGTTGAGGGAGTGTGAAAATGAATGTGTGTTACATGAATGTGGATTCTGTGCTGACAGCCCTCAGCTGTCCCTCCCCACTCCCAATTTTGTCTTCTGGAGTAGTTAGCACAGTGCTAATTATCTTGAGCTAAACCCACATAAGTATTGAGGTACCTAAAAATTAGAATACTTGTATTTACAAAAGTGAAAGTAATTAGGCAAATCCTCTGAAGATTTTGACTCAAATTTCCTAATTGTTTCTGCTGATGTCTCTTTTATAAAGTTTTCTTGGGGGGTTTTATGGCTATTATAGTTCTAAATATCTGACTGTGGCTTTCCTGCATGTCAGGGCGTGGGGTGAGCTGCTGTTATGGATGTGCTGTGTGAGAATATGAAAGATCTGTTCACAGCAACCTGCTCTACCATAGATTCCCCATTAATAACCATTCAGTGCCCGAGCTTGACTAAATCCATTTTGCTATTTGTCTGGTTACATGGCTGGGTCTCCAGGCTTTGTGCAATCTCCATTGACAGCTCAGGTCTGACACTTGCAGAATAAAACAGCTTGAGCTTTTCACAATTTCAAATCGGTTTTCTCTATCAAAGGTGTGATTTTTTTAAAAGGGAATATATTCCTTTTTGCCTAATCCTATTGCTCTCTGTGGAATGGATAGAAGCAATTGAAATACCCTGGTTTATCCTTGGATTGTCAGCTAAGGAGGAAACAAACACCCAAGAATTGTTATGTGAAAATGTGTTCCCTGGGGAAATGGAGTCACACACATATTTTTTTTTCCTCTGTTCTGAGAAAAATCCTCAAGTAATTTGTCCAGGTCATTTTCTACAGTCAGCACAGCTCCTGACAGGTGTTCCTTCCTCCCTGGGCAGGGGACACAATAACTCATTACTGCTGCAGGACTCTTCCTCAGCGATTTGGTCAAGTTGCTGTCTGGCTCCCTGATTAATTCACACAGCTTCCTCACAAACTCTTCCTTAAGAAGGTGACAGAGTTCTGGCTCGGCAGGTTCTCCCTCTCCAGCACAATAATCCGTGGCTGTCTGCAGCATGCAGGCTGCTGGAAAGGCTTCTGGGTCTGGACAGGCTGTTTGAAAAGTGCCTTGGCTGCACCACAGAGCCCTGCAGGCCAAATCTCCACACAATCTTCCCAGGAGATTGCCACGGAGGTGCAGAGAGCCTGCTTCAAACCCTCTCTCCTTGCTTCCCTCTCTCTGAGGGGCAAAAACACTTTTCCAAAGGCAGAGATGAAAGCTGTCAAACAGAAGGGGAAAACAGAGCACTGAGGTGTGGGAGAGGACACGTCCCAAGTCGTGGATGGGTGGCCGAGTGCACTTGTGCAAATCAGCAGGGGTTTAGGAGCAATTTGTGCACAAATGCCCACAAATGTCACCTTCTAGAAGCAGCCACTGGACCTGGTCTGCCCACTCCACCTCGGTTTCAGCCCAGGAGTCCTCAAGCCACTGCATCACTCCGTTCTACCTCTGCTCTTTGCCCTTCCCTGCACTCTTCTCCATCCTGTTTTCACCTTTTGCCTGATTGTCACTCGGTATCTCAGCAGATATCTTTGAATTTTCTGCTCTTTATCAGCAGCCTTCTCCCTCATGGCCAATATCTATTTCACGGTAATATGCAGAAAGTGGATATATAGGTAAAAGAGCTAATTAGGAACTTTGAATGGAGTCTCTGAAGACCCAAGTTCTGTGATTAGGTTTAAAAGGGGTTTTTGTCTCTTGAATATAAATCTGACAATATATGAACTTTCATAGCATCTTAGAGCACAGAAAGGATCTGTTTCCTTTAAAAACAAGTTATTTTTAGCTCTTGTAAATAGGGGACTGGGCTAAATGACCCCAATTTCCAACCTCAATCACGCTGTAATATTTCTACATCTGGGAAGGAAAATTCCCTTCTGAGGATCTCTTATCTTGTTACTGTAATAATCCTGACAAATTCATCTCTTCTGCTTCATGCATGTTGTAATTCTGTCTGAGAGATGACAAATTAAAAAGTTATTTTGTTTCACAGAACAAACAAACCATGAGGTGGGACTGGGAATGGTGCAGCACCAACAGAGTGCAGAGAATGGGTCTCGCACCAATTAATTACTTAATTTGGAAGGAGTCGTTTTGACAGGTCCTAGCAGACCAGAACATGCTGTGGTGCATGCTCTCAGTATTATTTTTCTACCTCTTTCATATAAAATGTGCAAGAGGGAGTGGTTTGTTGTTTGGAAGTGGCCATTCCAGCAGGTAAATATTTCCTCCTGCAGTTTAGCAGTGTGTTTCAGAGAACCTTTTCAGAAATATTTGAGCAGCAGTAGGAGCTCAAGACTTCTATTCCTATTCAATTGATTATTTCAGTGATGTAATCATTCCAGTTATGGCCAGGGGTCAGGTATCCAGTCTTCTGAAAACCCACAAGTGAAAATCATTGTCTGAAATAGATATTAGTTACAGAAAGCATGAAAAAATAGACTTAATAACAACTTCAATGTTACAGTGCTTGTATTTGAAGAACAACACTGTGTTATTTATGAATTTTTCAGTTCAGTGTCTAATCCAAAAAACTATGGGAACAATCCTTTGGAAGGGTTCCCTCCATAAATATTTTTTTCTCAAAAACAAATTGGAAGTTTCCATTTATTGTTTTTGAGATTCTTTTTTTTTTTTACTCATTTTGTAATTGAAATCTTTTCAAATTCTAATTTAAATTATTCTAAAATTGAAGGTTGAAATGCTCTATTTATAACATGCTAACAGAAATAATTGCAATTATCCAGCGGCACCTCGCCATGGCTGTCATTTCTTTCACCATAATTGTCAACCAAAATTTCGTAAGCAGCATGGAGCAGGATATTTAACACTTTTCTCAATTGTGCCTTCTCTTCCATGTATCTATTAAAGAAAGAATATCAGATTATAATCACTAATATGAGCCAGCCAAAAGATTGAGGTTTTTGCTCCTTCCTACATTTACCCTGTCGTGCCACTTCCCACATTCCAACCACATCTCTGATGATAAATGAGAAAAAAATAATCTCTGCAATTTTAGAATAAAAATAGAAGTAAATGTAAAACAATAGAGGCTTTTGTGGAAGATTAATTAGTGCGATTTATGCTTTAATTGTAATAAAAGTAGATCAGAGAGGGTGGGGGTGACTTTGGGATTGCTTTGTTTTCAGACTTCTGCTATCTGGAGCCCACAGAGAGTCACTTTTGAAACAGTGTGGGAAAAAATAAAAGAAAAACACAGCTGACTATAAAAGATTATTCATATATTCTCTTTATAGTTATCCTCAGCATTTTCCTGAGCTCTGGTTCTGAAAATAAGTCCATTGGTGATGAGCAATTTCACTGCGCATCACTTGTTGGGTTCAATTCCTCTCCCTTTAAAAAAAAAAAATCTTTTTAATTGCAATGTTTTAATTTTTATTATTGATTCTTATTTTATTTCAATCATTAAAACGTTCTCATCTCAACCCACAATTGTTCTAATTTTTACCCTTCTAATTCTTTCCTTCATCCTTGAGAAACACTATGAACTCACCCCTGACGATTTACTCTAGAAACCAAGGGGAGATAAACTTGGCTAAATCCACTATAAACAGTCCCAGACTCAGGCCCAATTCTGCAAAATCTTTGTTCCACATATTCTTAAGCTAAAATTTTCATAAACATCTCAAAAATGTTAGCCTGAAATGTCAGCCTGAAATGTCACCTGGTCATTCATTACCATCACCATTTTGTACCGCGTTGTGTTGACTTTCATATCTCAGTAACGACGTGGATGTTATTCTCATTTGTCTGCAGGGGAAGAGAAAAACAAGAGTTAGAAGTAAGACAGACAAAAACATTTGCCCTTGCAAAGAACAAGGCAAAGAGACAATCAGAAAATAAACATTTCTTAAATTAATGTTTATATTTGATTGGAAAAGGATGACCTTTATTACACTGGCATGCATTTTTCCCTATCTACAAGAAAGCAGAACAGTGACTGGTGAGAGAAAGATCTAATGTATCAGAGAATTTACATTTAATTTGCATATAGTGGTTTTTTTCTATTATTTTTTTTTATCTTTATCACTTCTGTTTTGCAACCTGCAGTTCAATTAATTTCATCTTTCTGTGTTATGTCTGATGAGACAGAATATGAGTTACTGAGGAATTTCTGTGTAATTTACTGCTTTGGCATAAGGCAGATATTTCAGGGAAGAAACTCTCCTGGCTTGGCCCCCCAGACTGTTACCCCTTGAACAGTGCACCCATCCAAGCCAGTTTCTTCAGGACAAAGCTGTGGGGAACAGCTTTGCTGAGCTCCAGGCAGACACATCCACAGCATTTCCCTCTTCCACCGACTGGTGCCCTTATCACAGAGGGAGATCAGGCTAAAAACTAGAATACTTGTATTTACAGAAGTGAAAGTAAGGCAGGACCTGTCTTTGTAAATCTGTGCTGGCTGGGGCTGGGCTCCATGGTCTGCTCCATGGTCTCTCCTGGCCCCCAGGTCTGCCTGCCAGACCCGCAGCTCTCTCCTTTTGGTTTGCCAGTTTCCATCACAAGAAGTCACAGGTGATTCCTGTGCTCAGTCTACATCCATCTGTGTTTTCTTTCCTTATTCTGGTATCACAAACTCTGCTGGGGCACACAGGACAGGGTTTTGTTTTTTTTCTCTGGTTGAGCTACATTCCCCACAGCAGATTCCAATCTGTGACTAGAACAGCTCTTGTGACAGGACACTGCCCACAGTAAAATGTTTTGTTAAAATAGAAGGCAAAAACATTTATCCAGCACTGCCCAGTCACCATTAGTCTGCTCCCCAAATCTGTGGAGTAAAGGCATTTCTGGAGCAGCTTTCCCTGCTCAAGTGAAGATCAAAAGGCAGATAAAGAGTAATAATACTCCTGAGGGAGAGAGCAAAGAGTGCACCCAGCTGAATGAATAGAGCTCAAAACTTAAGGTAATGACTTAGAAGGAAAGACATCCTCCCTCAAGCTATCCATATGCAAAAGTATAAGTAAAGAAAGTTCCCAGGGGATTGAGTAATTTTCAGGGTATCAGAACTCTGGCAAACCCAGGAGAAAACAATTGAATTTCAACGACAGAATTAAATATAAAGACATTAAAATAAAGAACAGACATGACCAGCTCATCAAAGTATTTATGCTGAAAGAAGTCTACAGGCCCATATGGGTATTAAATCTCAAGAGTCTTATTAATGAATCCTTTTCCCTCAATATTTTTTGCCTAATTGATTGCATAGTTTTCAGTCCACCATTATGCTCGATGGGATTCATGTTCTAAGACTGTCAACTTAGGAAAGTAAAAGACAACAACTTCATGTGATCAAACACACCATGAGCAATCACTCTAAGACAGCAGCTCAGTCACATTTGATATCCCCAAAATATTACAAAGGTGCAGTCTAAATTTGGTTGATGTTAAAGGGAGGGGAACATCCTTCCTCCATCATTTTTTTAGGCAGTGACAATAGCAGCAACCTTTATTTACTCCTGGAATAACTGAACTTTAAAAACCTGATAAACTCGATGGAGAAAATGGAGTGACTTTAAATTTCACAGAGGATATCACAGAGTGTAAAAGAGTCTTTAAGATGATGAAGGGATTGGAGCAGCTGTCACAGAAGGAGAGGCTGGGAGAGTTGGGACTGTTCAGCCTGCAGAAGAGGACACTCACAGAGATCTTCCCCTTGTGCAAGAATTACTGATGGAGGGGAAAAAGAAGGTGACACCAGACCTTCAGTGTTGCACAGTGAGAGGCAATGGGCACAAACTGAAATACAGGAAATTCCATCTAAACATCAGAAAACCCTTCCTGACTGCTGGAACACGCTGGAACACAGTGCCCAGAGAGGCTGTGGAGTCTCCATCCCTGGAGGCCCTGAAAATTTAAACTGGTCTTGTTCCCTGGGAGCCTCTTTAGCAGCTCCTGGCTCTGAGCTGGGCTTGGTCTGGGTGGTCTCCACAAGGACCCTCTCACAGCAGCCCATTCTGTGATCCTCTGAGCTGACCTATCTGTTTAAACTCAATTAATTTCACAGCAGCCCATTCTGTGATCCTCTGAGCTGACCCATTTGTTTAAACTCAATTACTTTCACAGCATTATTTTATCAATGATCTAAGTTGTTCAATTTTGCTACAGCTGTATTTGCATGAGTTGCCTCATCAGAAGGGGAATTACTCCTAAAACCTTGTTGGTCCCACACAAGTTTATTGGGTTTTTTTTTCTGTTCCATCTCCTAGAAATATTACCATGGCAAAGTTATCAAAAGATTGACAAAAGGATGGTAGGTTTTGTTTACTTTCAGATGATGCCTCTGGGGAGTTGGAGCTGAGCATGCTTCTGACTCCTTTTATTTAAGGGTAATTTCAAATGCAATTGTTTTCTAACAAAAATGTACTATTTGTTTAAAAAAACTGTTCTTCAAACACTTACATTTCCTCTGCAAATATTTGTGGCTAATAATTTTTAGCCTGCCCTTGGCATGTTTTTTTCCTTTCTGTCCTGTATGTATCTATTTTCTCTCATCTTACAGGATAAAGTCTGAATCTAACTTTCTTTGGTATATGCTCATCCAGTATCTATTGAGAAGAACCCAGTACCCTTCCCTGCCTTCAGAGAGAAAATTAATAGTGATAACAGTGAGAAAGTTAATGCTTAACAAGTAAATTTTCCAAAATGTTGACATTTATTTCCCAGAGTTTTTGCAAGTAAGTAGTTTTACCTGTCCTATCTGCTGTCATGTTGTATATTCTTCTGTTTAATGCAGATTCTATTGAAAATTAACCCAAGAAATTATTTCTAAAGTTTTATTAAGATAAGCTATAAATTTTTATTTGTGTAGAGCCTTAGAGATAGGAGCAAGTTCTCATTTTTCTAATTCATGGGAGAGAATAAAGAGCTCCTATTGTTCCTGCAGTTCCAAGGCTGGAGGAGGCTCTGGCCTTTTCACAAGTTTTCCTTTGCTCTTTTCTTTGCTCGCCTCTCCTCTACTTACTAGTTTTTTTTCTGCATCATTTCTTTGCCTGCCCGTGTATCACAGGAATATAATCTGTCCTCAGGACAGTGGGAGGTCACCTTACCTCTACTCTCTTGGAAAAATCAATATGAACTGGCTGAAGACAAAAATAGTCCTTGCAAGTGTGTGCCATTGGTTGCTGCTCAGACATGCAGGCTCAACAGCAAAATTGGACATTTTGAAGCAGACTCTGGGCTTGGATTGCTGTAATATTGCAGTATGGTCAGCATGTGTGCACTACTGCCACATGTAATGAGGAGTAAAAACCTTAACTTATCTTTCTTGCCACCTGAGGGGATGGGCAGGGAAAAGGAAAAGAGGAAAGGGTTAGAAAAGTGCAGTTAAAATGGAGTTAATGTATGAGGTAGGTTATATAGAAGGGGTGGACACATAAAAAAAATATATACTTAACAATGGCAGTACTTAGGTTTTGCTTAATAAACTGTCCTCATTTTACTAGCAGGGTTTTTTTCTGGACTCAGCATCGTTTACCTTCAATAATCTGTTCAGACACCCACAGCACATGTTAAATTACATAATAAAACTGGCCATTTGACACTTGTATGGCTTATTTGACTTCTACAGACGTCCATGAAATCACAGCAACCTGGGGTGAAATCCAACCTTATTAATCAGCCCTCTTTAAGTCCTTTTTTAACTTGACTGGCTGACAAATTTCTTTGAGGGTCCCTGGAGATGGATTAATTTTGCTGGTAGTGATGAAAAACCAGGTAGGCTCTGAGATCTCTGTGTGTACTTAGCCAATGCAGGGCAAGCATTACACTGAAATTATCTTTGAGATTTTCAATCCTGTTGGCAGAATTTAGTGGGGATACTTGAACAATTGTGCTGTACAACATATCAATGAAAACATCAACATTCTCATCAATTTGATAGAAAACTAATTTATGCCACCTGCTATCTGAGATGTCCTGGATACCACCAAAAATTAAATATTATCTGTGTGTGGGAATCGATATTTAAAGCATCACTGTCATTGGCATTAAGTGCTAACTAATGTGAATTAGAAAACTGATGGGTAGCTGAGCATTTGAGATGTGTGCTGTTCTGTCTCTGGAATGCTCAGCAGACTCACTGTGAGGAAAATTATAAAATATGCCATCCTCCCTAAGGATTATATTCCACACACAACTCTCTGGCTGATAAGAGGTTTTACATCTGTTTGTGATAGTTTCCAGTGGTCTGAATTTCTAGGTGAGAGGGCCAGTTTTACACATGGATTCTACTTGAATGCACTTGAAATGAGAGAGGAGCTTTTTTAGCCATGCTGAAGCTTCCAGACCAGAATCTCAATCTACTTGTAAATGATTTATCCAATGAAAATGTAATTTAGCTTTGATTGCTAATCTCTCTGTAGGAAATAGAGGCTAATCTCCAGAATCAGAGCAGTAAACAGAGGTGAGCTGCACCTTGAAGCTGATTGTGTTTCTTGCTTTTAATAGCTTTTGTTTTCCAGTAAAACAGATTTGATAGAAAAGGATTGGACAGGCCCCCCCCACTGGTTGCCTAGAGTCTCTTACAGTAATATAAGATTTTACATTAAAATGCTCTTTTCTTCAAGAGCCAAGCTGCCAGTGGGTCTCAGTGTGACAGATGCCATGTGCACAGGCAGGAGTGGCTCAGCACAGAGCTTTTGGCTGTGTTACCATGTTTGGTTCACAGGATGAATGCATTTTTATTAGGAACAGGGACTGTGGACTGTGCCTGGTGCTGGTGCTCATCGTGGAGATGTGCCTTGTGCTGCATTCCAATGTGGGCATAGGTGTGTCCCTCATGGTTTCAGAGAATCCAAAAACCACCCCTTATTTTTATCAAATATAAGCTGGTTGGGGTTTTTTCTTGCTACTTTTTTTACTTAAAACCCTGAGCTGAAAAAAATCTCAGTTCTTCTATTTTACAGAGCTTTATAAAATATTTGCATTTTACACTTAGCTATTTTTACTAGCTTCTCCTCTACCTTTCTTGTCAAAAGATTATTTTTTTAAAAAAACTGGTTTGGAGATTCAGAAGCAGGGAATAAAGTTTTGCTTTGATTTATGGTTGCCTACTCCCTGATTACCCCAAGGAATAACCTTGTGAAAGAGCTTTGGTTTTTTATCTGATCCGGTTGCCTTTGTGCTACTGCCAGTTTAATGATGAAAATAACATTTTGTTCATTTGGACAAGGTGTTAAGACCTTGCTATGGGTGTAACAGAATTTCAGACAGAAAAAGAGGAAGGTCTCTGTTTATATTTCCACCCTTTACCATGATCTCAGTTCAGGTAAGCACCTCTGCAAGACAGGGAAAGTGTTCTTGAAATCATACTAACACCAAAGCCTTCCATGAGAAGAGCATAATTGTATCATTTTTAGAAATTATAGAGAATGGAAGTGTCTGCACTTTCATCATTTTTTATTCAAAAATTTTTATTCAAATTACCATTCGCCCTAGGAGTTCAAATATTTGGCTTTCATCCTTTAACCAAAAAATTATGCCCATTATGCCCAAAAAACCCTGAAAAGTCTCTTTAGCATCTGTGCACTCCAATATGATGTCAGGGATTTTATATTGCCTATTATGCCAGAGCAAGTGACCTCATCATTGATCCAGGCCAATTATATATATATATATATATATATNGCACATCTCATGCAGAAGCCTGACTGGGTAAAGAATTTCTTGTAATTCACCAAAGCTCTTTTCCTCCTCCAGATTTATTCTGCATATAGTATCTTTATAAACAGAGATACTTTGATTATTACAGCTGTGCCATTGTCCAAGTACCACATGAAATGTTGTGTTATGCCTACAGATCTCTCTTCATCAGATCTGCCTGTCAAAACTGGCCGAGTAATTGGGACAATTAAGGTGCCCCTGAGATATAATTATCCTTTATAATTTCTCTATATGTTTAAGAAAAATGATGATTGGCTCACAAAAACAGGCTCCCCACGGTACAATGAGAAAGAGGAGACTGGAAAAGAACAGATCAGCTTTAATCTCCCCCACCTAAATAGTCCCTAAAACAATTTTAGCCCAAACTCTTCCTCCTGTGCCAGTAACTTACACCACAAAGCAACATTTTAAGTGTGTGTAGACAAATAAATGAGGATGATCTCTGTTCAGAGCATCCTTTGGTGTATTAGATCCTGGTAATGACTCTCAGTTGCTAGTGTGAGGAAGATAAATGTGACAGCTGTTTTCCCATGCCCCACTGGCTCACTATTCATCTAGTTAAGTACACAGACAGTCCTCTGAGATCCTCTGCTGCCTCGCAGCTCCTCGGTGGCTGAGCAGCCTTATTCCCAGAGCCACAGAGCAAGGGCTGCTTCAGACAAACAGAACATCTCACCCTCCTGATCCGGGCAGCTCGTGGGGACAGGCTGGCTGCTTCTCCCACCACGCTGGCCAGGACCCTCAGGAGGCCACAGGGGCAGGGCAGTGGCTGCCACAAAATCACCAACATCTGCAACAAGGCACAGAAATGCCCCTTGGCCACAAACGTCCAGGGCTCCTCAGACATTTCACTGGCCAGCCCAGAAATTTTATTCTTCCTCCCCTGCGTATCCATCTGGCTATAAATTATAAATTAAAATTAAAACGTTTCACTTGGGTTTTTCTTGTTTGTTTGTTTGTTTGTTTTTTGGGGTTTTTTTTGTGTTTATCATTTGGGTTGAATGACAAGCTGGTTGTAAAACAGTTTTTAAATACCAGTTTACTAACACAGCACTCCCTTCTCTCCAGATTTCAGAATACTAAGGAGTTAATATTTCCCTCAGACAACTGAAGTGCAGCATTTACTGCAGTTTCTAAAGAATACATACATTTAAAGGATAAATATGACAGGAATGGGTGTATTCATGAAGAAAGTGTTTATACCACATGTATTTCCCCTAGGCAAGAACAGTGTTTTTCCCACCTCCACAGCTCAATTGTGTGTTTCCACAACCCACGTTCATAGAATTACATTACTGAGGAAAAAGGTACAGTGATTATTTTAAATCCATGTCCTTTCAGACCAAAAACAATTTTTACTTTTTTTTTTTTTTTTTCCTGTGGCTATCAAATCATGAAATTCCCTGACATGAAATAAGTTCTTATTAAAACACACAGCCCTACTGAAAAAACTCATAGTGAGGTACATTAGACAGAGAGATTTGTCAATCACAGAGGAGTCAGACTTTGGTCAGATGTTTAATTTCACCCAGACCTAACTGGCCTTCTATATACCCTAAATACTCTAACTGTGCAGATTAAAGATTTCAGGAAGAATTTACTGTTGCTTTGCACCTTGCATATTCACATACCTTCAGCAAGGTGTGTGAATACACAGTGTTCACTGTCCCAGCTGAAGGAGGTGGGATTCCACCTCTGCTCTGCCTGGCTGCAGCACTGCAGTGCCACGAGGCAGTTGATGATCCAGCTCCCCAGCACACTGTAATGTTCTAATCAGCAAGCAGAGCAAGTAGCAGCTACTTCTTTCACCTTTTTCTCACCTGGACAGTGTGCAGGCTTGGGTTGAGTGAGGTTGAAGGCCAATTTCCTCTGCCAGCAGCAGAGACAAAAGCTGTCTCTTGACAGCAGAAGAAAACAATGTATTTTAGACACTACCCAAGAGCTATTTCCAGATTGGGCCAGCCTGAGTTTTTATAGCAAGTTTTGCTCCACTCGGTTGCACGGCTCTAGAATCACCACATTAAAACCACAAAGCCAAAAGGGGCTGATCTGAGCCTTTCTCATAACTTCCAGTCATGAAGCACCCAAAGGGCCAAGAGATCAGCCCCATTTTCCATGGCAATTATGCTCCTGAAGCTCCTTGTCATCACCTATCTGCCTCTCCTCACCCCAGAAAGCCTCAGGGGTTTTTAAAGTTTGGTTCTGGAAGACAGAGAATATTTTGTGCTTGCCCTTTGTATTTTCGCTTCCTCTGTGAGTATTCTGGGTGTTGCCTCATTCACTTGCTGCCCCTGGACTGAGGTGGATGCAAATACAAAAGGTGCAGAAATGCAGCTCTCCACGTTGGCAGGCATGGACCACAAAAGAGTCACCTGTGCAGTCAGGCAGGCTCAGATGCTGCAGGTTCTGCTTGTCATTGTCCCCACATTAAATGTGTGTCTGTCTTGGGTTGCAGCGCAGGATGTAACCAGAGGTGTGTATTCCATAGCCAGCTGTTCCAGCAGCTGGGGCAGGGTTCTTTATCCCTTCCAGGACCCTGCAGGGGATCTCTGCTGTTCAGGGGCCAGCCAGGCTCACTGCAGGGCTCAGACAATTCCATCATCCCATGGGCAGAGGCTGCAGGCAGGGGAGGAGCCCAGCATTCCTGCCTGGATCCAAGCTGGGATTCAGAGCAGCAGCCCAGCCTGTGTGCACGGCATTCCCAGAGGAGCCTGGGCCCATCCCAGCACCACTGGAGCCTCCTGCAGGATCATCTCTGCTCCACCAGAGCCACCCCTGGCACTGCAGGAGGGCTGGATTGGGCTGCTCCCAGCACCCTGACCAACAGATGTGTTCTGACTCTTGTTTGTTTTTTGAGTTTTTTTTTCCTACTACATTTTTATTTTAATATTCCTAGTAAAGGACTGTTATTTTCATATCTTTGCCTGAGAGCCCCTTAATTTCAAAATTATAATTTGGAAGGAGGTGGTTTACATTCTCCATTCCAAGGGGAGCTCCAGCTTTCCCTGGCACACACCTCTCTTTCCAAACTTAGACAGTGTTGTACAATTCATATCTGACTTCACCACTTGCTGGCCTTCATTACACATTAAAATGTTGAAGGAGGCTCTGGCTGTGTTTAGTTCCTCTGGAGAAGCCATTCCCAAGGTAAATATGTTCAGCATATTTACCTTGTTCTGAGCCTGTCCTAGCTCTGCTATCACTTTGTAAGCACAAATACCCTCAGGCAAATTTGACCCATTGTGCAGGTAATGCAATGACATTTAAATTGTAAAAAATGTATTAAGCTGCATCAGAGGGCTGTGCTCATCTAAATAAAATATTAACTTTCCATTTGCCTGGGGGAAAGGAAACACCTCAGAGCAATTTCTTGGGTCTTATAGCCAAATAGCAGCTAAAAAGCTGGGATGATGTGTCCCCTGAGAAATGCTCCAAATGGCTGAAAGAAATGTCCCCCAATGGCCAGCCCCAGGGGATTTCTACAGACACATGAAAAAAATATACTGCTGGTATGTGCCCTGCTCACCTGAACTCTGTTTGGGTTTATTTTTTACCATCTTCCTGAAGTTTTGTGAGGATCATTATTCAGAGGGGCTTTAGAAACCCTTACTAATTGGCTTTTGTCAGATGTGATGCCAGGTGGTTCAAGGTGTGAGAATATGTTGACAGAGCAAGGTTTTTGATATGTTAACAGCTCAATTTTCATTATATAGATTATATATATTAAGAATTTTATATTAGAATGGAAAGGATTTGTTCTATTCCTGTTTCTCCTTGGCAGAGGTTGAAGTTGAGCTGAAACAGAAATTACATTTGGTTCTCCTGGTTTAAAAAAATAAATTGATGGCAGCCTGAAGACTCATGGAGATGTGGAGAGAGAAAAAGCAAAGGCAAGAGCTTGTGCTGCACCCAGCAGCAGAACTCATGGAAACCCACAGCATCCCTTCCTCTATAATCTCTCAGTTCTTTTGCTCTCCACTTACAACAACAAAAACCCACTAGAACCTACTATAAGAAAGTTTATTCCTTGCTTACATTTTCAGATGGACTCCATTTCTTAGCCTTTATAAGTGGTTTGCAAAATATACAAGTAATTTTGGTGAGGAGACTATAGAAATGTATGGTTTTCATTTATTTGAAGTTATACCACCTCTCCCCACATATCCCATCTTTTCAGAACTGAGGAGGAAATCCAATGTCCAACAGATGCATGAAAATAAAATTACTAATTCAACAGAAACTGTTACAAATCACCACTATTTGGTCTTAGCCTGTCTGAGCTGAGGATGATTCCAGACTTTTCGTGCTTTCCTCTTTGATAGACCCTGTAACATGGCTGGGCCACTCCAGCCCATTTTCTGGGATTTGTAAAAGGTAGCAGCTGTATCTCCACTTGACTGCGTGAGTTCTTTTGAAAACTAGTAATGGAAGGGTCTGTGAGGCAAAAATGCCTTTCAGGAGAGTGGGAGATCTTCAGCAGATTATTGGGAAGAATGGGATGCCATCAAAGTCACTGAAAAGGCCTACACAGACCCTAAATGTCCTGCACAGAATCCTGATTTCCCGGGAAAGTTACTTTAGATAAGCAAAGTCCCCTTCTTCTCTCACCTGCTCAATAAGTGAGCAAACCTTTGAAAAGCCTGTACATGATAAAAGTATTCCTAGAAATCATCTCAATTGGAATGTAGCCACAAGGTGAAATTCTAACAAGAGCAAAAATTGATCATGCACGATTACTTTCTGACACACAAAATAGTCAGCTTAGATTTTATATCATAATTAAATAAATGGGAACTAACAAAAAGCCCTTCTTTTCTTTTTCTTTTTCTTTCCTTTTTCCTTTTATGCTTTGACAATGTTTTCTTCGTTAATTTGGACCCAAATCGAGCTTGCTTTTATTCTATATAATGATTTCCAGTAGTGTAAAGAGGTTATATAGGGCTGCATTTTGGATTTCACAGCTTTTTACTCCCACTTTGGTACAGGGAAAGGGGAGGGGATGGGAGGTAGGTCTCAGAGGGTGACCAGAGCAGCTCCTCTGCAGTAACCTGGAAGAAATGCTGTACTCGCCTCACTTTGTCACTGATGGACAGCTAAACTGGACACAAACTCTATAGATATTTTTACTCATTATTATTGCTTTATCATTATTTATTATTATCATCATCAATCTTTACTCATTATTATTAATAAGGATAGACTGCCTTCTGATTTACTCTGGGCAGCATTCTGCAAACACTAACCCTAGAACTGAACCTTCCTGTGGGATGAGGTCAGTGAAGCTCTTGCAGGACAATCTGATGTGCCTGAGGGTCTCTGAGTCGTGCCCTATTCAGGAAACCATTCCCGATGGCAGGGAGCTCTTGTCAGAAAATACACAAAGCCTTTGGAAACAATGCAAAGAAAGAAAGAATAAGAAAAGAAAGGAAAAGAAAGCCTGTAGGGCAACTGCTTTTCCTTTTAGTCCTGGCACTTGTGCTCCATTTTACTGGCGCATGAATGAGAGCAAATGAGGAGCGCGGTAGAAGAAGAGAAGTGTTGATAAAGATGTTGTTGCATCTCACTCAGGCCATCAGCACAGTATTGAGTGTTTCAGTGAGCATCTGTTCCTCCCTCCTGCTAGCAGCAGTGAGTTCATCTCTCCCGGCTGCACCAGAGTCCCATGGCCCCACTGTTCTCCCTGTTCCCACAGGAGCTGCCTCCTCCCCTCCCTGAACAGTCAGCCCCTGCCTTCCACAGTCATTCCCTTTCCAGTTAATTACCCCACTCCTGGAGGTGGGAGAGAGAAAATAAAGAAGATTCTACTGAAAATGAGAGGAAAAAAAATTGCAAAGTCCGAAAAATATAATCTGTATGATTCAGTGTTCAGAGGGAATGGAGGTCAATGCTGATCTGTAAATGTTAAATGACTGAGGTATTAAACAAAAAATGCAAGTTTGTCATTCTCCTCTGAGGTTGACCATAGAGCAATAAATGCACAGAACAATGCAACATCCTCCAGTCTTAAAATTACAAAATAAGTCTGAAATCATGGCTCTGATTTGACTCTGACCCTTTTGATCTGAGATTAGTAGTTCAACACTTCACTAAAGCCTCTGAAAATGTCAGATGAGGTCTAAAATGGAAGCAGAACACTTTAGGGCTGACACAGCTATCAATCCTGCCCTTCTCTGCATTATTTGAAAAGTGCATCTTCACCCTTAAATTAGAACAGAGAAAGATTCAAATAATGATTATTTCAGGCACTTGACATCCATTACGTGTTGTTATTACATGTTCGGCTGAACAAACAGGTATTTATGGGAGACAAATTGCCTTTCCCCAGGCTGCTGCTCAGGTGTGGGGTCACTGAGCCCATCAGTCAGAGGGCTCTAGAGGGGAGGCAGGCCAAAAAGAGTTGGGTAATTCCTTCTTTGCACCCACGACAGGGAGTGAGCTATTTGACAAGCAAGTGTGAATTACCCTTTACGAAAGCAAGGAGAAGCAGAGAACACTGGCTGAGTCAGGATTTGCCCCTGGGTCTGGCTGCATCGCCTGTTTCACCCCTCACTCTGGCTCGAAGCAGGGGTGTGAGCCAGCAGCTTTAGCTGCGGGGGCAGGGAAGTGCTGGAGCGCATCCCACCCTGCTCTCCTGACTGCAAGGAGAGCTCTAATCCCGAGAGACAGACCAGCCACGAGGCTCTGGTTCAAAGACAAGTTGCAAAGCCCAGAAACAAATTCCACTCCCAGCGTGGCACTAATGGAATATCTCAGTGGTGAGTGGCTGTTTGAGAGCTGCTCTATGAAGGACCAGAGATAGGAGTGATGCTCATGCACTGCGAGCTCCAAAAAAAATGACAAATGCACAGCAGTTCCTGTGATGGTGATTAGCTATGAGTGGAACACACAGGTCAGTTGGGATGCTTTTTGCTGGCTAAAAACAATCCCTGGGGGGTTAGGGAGGGGGAAAAGGAGCGCATCCAATGTTTCCTTCTTGCTGTTTTTATTTAGAGCTGAAAGTGCCACGATATGAGACATCACCTGGGCAAGGAAGCTGCTGGGGTCAGAGCCCATCCTGGCTGGATGGGCAGAACATTGCAGGGGCCGTGGGTCACTGGGATGTCAAGAACGAGTCAGTTCTTTCCAGGGGGCTGCAAGGCTTGGGGTTATCTTACCCTTATTCAAAGAGCTCTTTAAGGGATTATCTCTAGTTAAGCCCCTAGAGGCTCACTAACTCCTTTGGAATGGAAGTCACAGTTGTGCCAAGGTTTTTGTCTGACTCTGGATTTATTTTTGTCTCCTGTCTGTGATTTTGTTTCGTGCTCTTGCCTTACAGCCACAGGATGCCCCGTGCAGGCTGCAGTGTTTGCAATGCACTTTTTTCATAAGGCCATTGGCAGTCTTTGAATGCAGACTGCAAAAAAAAATGCACTGGTGGAGCTTACCAAGTCTCAAGGTGATCTAAGGTATTCCAGGCTATAAAATGGGAGTGTCTGTGCCCTCATTTTGTTAAATCAATTGTCAATGAGATAAAGGCAATACTCTTTTTTGTAATGAATTATATAAACACGACTTTTCACTTCTTACAAGATCAGCATAGGAGGTCAAATAATGGATGATCTAGTAAACCTAATTTATTCTCTCTCTTTTTCTCTCTTCCTCTCCTCCCTTTATCACTAGGAGTTAAATTTTCACGAGACAATTATATATACAATTGCATCCTGCCATGGTTTGCTATATTTTGCTTCACCTTTGGGTAAAGATAGATTTTTTTTGCCCCCCAAGGAGGAACTCAGTCACTTCATAGCCATAACTTCTATTATCTTCTTGCCTGGAGAGCTTGGATCTATTCAACTGTGAAATAGCTTGTCCCTATATTATGCAACCCTGGTAATTCTCTGTTTGGGATTACTCATAGATGCCCAGGGTGGAAGCATCAGCTCCAGCAAAAGAGGGTGGGAAGTTAAATGTATCACCAGAATTTTACAATCAGAGGCAGGAGGAAAAAAGAATCAAAGATATTCATTTATCTTAGAAAAGTACGGAATAAAAAAAAAAAAAGAAAAATTATCTTTTAAAAGAGACTAAGTGTCTTTCAATAGAGAGTGGGATATTTCTGAAGAGTAAATCCCAGCTCTTCGTGGAATTTTCCATTATGCAACTGAGAAATTAATGACAAAGAATTTTTTATCCACTGTCTAGACTCAATAAGAAGCCCAGTTTTTATATACACTTATGTGCACGCACACACATTATGGAGATGTCAGAAGAGATGCCACAGTTAAAGCTGGTTGGTTGAAACACACAGATAAAGCAGCACTAAAATCAATTTTCTTCACACTTCAAAGAATTCAGACTGAATTTGGTATCAAACTGACAATCTAACTTTTTAGAAGAAAATTTAATTATGGCTTGGTTTTTAGGAAATAACTTAGTGGCTTCCATAGGAAATTTCCTCCTCCTGCTCTCACCGTTGTCGACAGGTTGGATTAAAGGTTTCAAAATGTTTGGGTTTAATTTTCATTTAAGGTCCTTTCCACAACCAAAGACAACTCTAGGTTATCACAAAAAAAAATCCAATATTCTGTGTTTTGGGATTTTTTTGGGAGCATTGCAGTGTTTTGGGGCAGGCTATGCAGGAATGATGCCTGTGTGGGTGACATGGCAGAGTGAGGCAGCAGCTGTGTGGTGCAGCCTGAGCAACACCTGGGTTTGACCTTGACAACAGATTAAAGAAGAAGATTTTTGAGTTAATGTGGCAGCTGCATGAAGTTTGGAGCTGTAAACAAAAAAATCAGCCTCTCAGGACTCTCTGCTCAAAAGGATGGAATTTTGTACATTTTTAATAAATCAGCAGAATTGTAACAGTTCTACTGTTGGGTTTGTTTTTTTTCCCCTGCTCAATCAGAATATCCCAAAACCATCAAATATTGATTCTGCTGCTTGGGTCAAAAGAGACACTACAGTCCATATCCTCCCAGGCATTCTCCAGCTAAAATATTATCCTCTCCTCCTGCCCTGCTGTTGATATAATACCCCCAGTCTAATACTATCTTGAACATAGTCCAATTTTGACATTTTAAATGTGAACAAATTCACATTTTGGTTTTCAGAAGAGTTTATAGTGAACCACACAAAGATTAATCAGTAAGTCTGCTCCAATCTACACCTACTTTTATTTTACCTTATTCCAAGCTGACTCTTTAGGTCAAGACAGAAGATAAACAGAAAAGAGAATGTGTGTTAGTGTTTGGAGTCAATAGAAGATGAAAGCTGGGCATAGTTTTGTATTAATTGATGAAAATTTCAGAAGAAGATGTAAATAGCAGAGACTTTAAGAGGTGTGTGAAGCAAAGGCAGATGGGTATTTGTGTGGAGCCTGCAGCTAAGGTAAATTCCACCTTTTTATGGGGAAATAGCTCTGTGATTCCTCCCCCACTTCCTTTCTGGACATCAATTGGGCATTCACAACTGCAAAAATTCTGGTGGACCTATCCAGAACTTCAAGTTCCTGATTTCATCCAGTTCTTTTGCAAGTGCAAAAATACATTCTTTAAAATTGTCTGAATGTCAGATGGTGTTGTCTCAGGTAGCTCCATAGAAAATTTTGTTTTATTATTTGCAACATTTTTCCATTCCCACAATAATTCAGTTACAGATTGTTTTGACTGTCTTTTTGCCAGAACACTGAGAGCATTTTAGCAGGTAAAATACAAATTTGACAGGTAAAAGCAGTTTAAAAGCATATGGTTTGCCTGTGCTGCATCACACAGCGTCGTTCTCAATCATAGACACCAAATCCAAACACTTTGAAAGGTTTTGAAGGTGTTTGACAGTTTCAAAACATTCATTCACATAAAAGTAACATAATATTGTAAAAGTACTGATGAATACTGATATGGAAATACCTGGTCCTGATTATTTTTGTTAATGAACTTTGGGAATGTGATGGATGAACTTGGCTCCTTTGCCACAGTAGTGTAGTTTGGTAGAGGCTCCAAAGGAGGCAAATTCCTGAGCTGAAACTGGATCAAGAACTTTGCTCTAGGAAAGAATACACCACAAATGTGTGTTCTAAATATCAGCAGTGATATCATAATTGATTGGGCTGGTGAATATTTCAGTGGGAGTGAAAAGAAGCAGTTGCCTTCTGGGAGAAGTTTTCCACTTCACACAACAAATGAATATTTCTACATCAATCTTCCCCATGATCAGAAAGAATGCCACAGCACCCCAGCACAAACATCCCCCTCTTAATTATATTTTAGACCTGAAATACTGGGAAACAAAATAAGTGGTGTGGTAGGAATGGTGAAAGTAGTGGGACACCTCCCCTCCTTACAAATCAGGTAGTGAGGTACTTCAACATGGAAAATTGACTTTGTGCCACCTGCAGAGTCATAATCTTACTCTTAATGCTTTGGTAGTCTAATTAATGTAAATACAAAAGTCTGAATAATTGCTTTGGGGTCATCTTAATTAGAACTTCCATCTTTTAATTGGCAAAGAGATTAATTAAGATATACACTCAACTGTCCACTAAATCCCATCCCTTACATTTGGTGAAGAATTTTTCCGTCTCGACACTAGTGCAGGTCAAGAATACTAATCCTGCCTCACTCTTCCACTCTGCCAGCTACAAAGGAATTATACAATTGTACAAAGGATTGGAGTTTGAACCTGTTACAAAAATCCCCTCAACCCCGTTTTCTGATTTATATAATATAAATATATATTCCTCTCAGATGCATCCTGAATCACACGGGAACAGAGACATCTGGCTCCCTGCACTTCCTGCGTGTGGATGAGCTATGGAAGAAACAGCTGTCACCACTAAAACTCCACCTCTGGAAGTCCAGAGGGAAAAAATAAAAAGGGGCAGAGCAGAGGGAGCAGAGCTCCGAGCTGGAAGGACCCAAAGAGAGATCAGCCCACTCAGAGGAGCACTGGACATGTCCAAGCCTTGGCAGCTGCTTGGCAGCCTGAGGAAGAGGAGCCGTGGTAGGAAATTCCTGGGAAGAAAAAAGGTGGAGAAAGACCTTAAAACCTTGATAGTGTGAGAGTTTTTTAATGCACAGCTTTCTCGTATCCAGAATGCAGGGTTTCTCATTAGTTTCAGAATCTCAGCACCAGAAACAAGTTAAAACACAACTGCACTGGGTTTTCAGGGGAAATTAAGTGAGAACTGGAAAAAAAATTGGAAAGTGGCATTTCCAGCCAAGTGCCTCTGGCAGGTGTAAAGATTTCTGAGCTATTTACAGCCACCCCCTGGTTCTGTTGTTCAGTTTGTTTCATCAGATGGGGTCCAATAGACCTCTTAGTTCAAAGTAAATTTCATCAGCTTTTGAGTTTGCCCAGAACTTTTCCAGTCTGGGAAGAGACAGACCTCTGCAAAAATTGAATTTATTTGATGAAAAAAAAAATATTTTAACTATCAACCTATGCCAAATCAATTCCTTCTACACTACCAGTCATGCAAAGACTGTTCAGGGTAGTCTGGGGTAGAGTGATTAATAGTTAAAGGCTAGTTAGCAGATTTATTGCCAAATCAGGTACTTCTTACTTAAAGAATTGAACAAAAACTCAACATTTCCTCTTCAAATTGGGATTCTGTCTTGTCCATTCAATGTTAGATGCCTGGGGCTGCTGAGTTGGTGTCTGTCCAAAATCCCAGATACACAGGAGGTGCACGTGGAGCTGTAACCCTCCAGAACTCCACTGCCTCAGAGAAAGCTGGAAAAGCAGGTCAGAGATTGCCACAGGAAGTTATAGTTTCTTTCAGTATTTTCCTCAGAGGAAAACATATGAATACCTGGCCCATAGACTGGTACAACCTGTTGGGAGGGCAGCAGTGATATAAACATGCTCATCTCCTTTCTCTTTTATCAAAAAGAACACTTATCTACCACAGCTGCATATAAAAATTAGAAAATGGAGCTGAGGGGATTTTGTAACAGATTCAAACTCCAAACAGCTCAGAAACTGCAAGTGCAAAGAGGCTTTTTTTCCTGCCTATGCCTTGCCATGAACTGATGCACCTCTTTATAGCTGTTCCTTCAAACGTCAATTTAGAAATAGAAAACATTCTACCCCACCACCATTGAAAGTGTGCTGCTTCAACCTGTCAAGCTGGGCACAGAGTAATAATAACACTGTATAGCATAGAAATACTGCACAAACCAGCACCTGTATATTAATAAAAATATGTTTGCCTCCAAAATTATTTCAGTGATCCAGCAAAGCCTCAAGTTGCCAGGTTTATTACTCTACCAAAGTCAGATCAGAATGTGAATAACCTCAGTTTTTCACTAAAGAAAACCCAAACCATACATTTTGTCACATTCTGAAAATCTAGAGATAAGGTAGTTCAGTGTGAGGGGTATGACCCAGCTGGCTTTTCCATTTTTATTTCATGATGAAATGTTGCTAAATGTCTGGGTGTTAACAAACAAAAACAACTGTGTGAAGAAACTGAATGGCTTTGAAGAAAATCCTGCCAGTTGAAGGAAATTGTCAGTCTGCAAAACAGGCACCTCCTCGATTCCATGGTTTGGAGATTTATTTTCAACAAGTTTGTAACTGGTGGTCCAGGGCAGTTCTTGTAATAACTCTTAGGACAGCTTTGAGTTAAAACTGGAGGGCATGACCACAATCAGTGATGAAAGGTGATGGAATAAAACATTTCCTGACAAAACAAAACCTCGTGGGGGTCACACTTGGGCTCTGTTAACAAGGGATAATGTTATTGTGGGGGCAATGTGCTTGTAGATCTACAGGCAAATGAGGCAGGGAAGCCACAGCTTTACCTCCCTGTAATGCAGGCTTGAGGAAAGCTGGAGAGGGAGAAAAAACCACAGGAGAGCATTTTACAGCCTGGCAGACCAGCATAAAGAGGCAGAATCTGAGAGCAAAGACAATACTTCTTGTTTTGATTCCATTCAGGAAAACAGGCCTGCGTTCTCTGAAAAAATAACAACAGCTCTGCTTCAAAGAGCTGCTGGCGTTGCACACATATTCCTTCTGAACAGAAAGCCCTGCAAAGTCCTGAACACGAGGCTGAACACTCAGGTCAAAGGAGCAATTGTTACTTTCAAGTTGCTTTTTCATCTAAGTGGCATTACCGGGCCCAGGGCCTGTGAAGGATCCTGGCACCAGGGACCTCCCACAGGGCCCGCGAAGAAATCAAAGCTCTTGTGCAAGGAGGAGTTTGATAATATTTCCCTTTCTGAAGTGAAGACCTCCCTCCTGACCTTCTGGCTGATCATATTAATTCCAGCATTGTTACAGCACATGCATTTGCCCTCAGGGGAAAGAAGAAGATTTCCACACAGACTCTAAATACAGATTGGGGTTGGGAGCGAAAGCCATGCATTAGAAACTGCTCATCTACAGCCTCTGGGCATAAATTCCCCTTCTCTGGCAGGGTCTTGGAAGCCCTAAATCCTGTGGGGTTGTGTCAGGATGTCAGAGCTGTGAGCTACAGCCCAGGGTGTGCCGCACACCAGCCTGGTCCAGCACAGGAATTGTGCTGCTGCCAGCCAGCTGTCCTGCAGTGATGTAGCACATCATAAAACCAAGGCAGGTGCTGAAGAAAAATGACTCTTAGGAAATACGTCAGGACTTCTTTTGGGACTTCTTTAGTTCCTTACCAAATAGAAAATGTGTCAGAATTACAAGAGATATAAGCAGAAATTTTTTTTAAATTTGCTATTTTTCTATTTAATGAAAGTTATTGACTAGCTCTGCTTTTATATGGATATGCACTTTTATGTAGGCTCTTTTCTGTCTTACTGGCCCTGGGTAAATAAGTGACAGATACGTGACAATTTAATATAAATTGACATCTTCATATAGATTGCTTTCTTTGATATCACACACTTCATAGTCTTTATTGTAGATCAATCATCTCCTACCTAATCTTCATTAAAAACAATCCTGAATATTATCTTACCACCTTGCCTGCAAGAGAAGCAGAGCAATGTCACTCTAGGACATGAAATGAATGACACACACAGAGTCAAGCTGTCAGGGCAAAAGGAGGGCGTTTATTTCTTGACCTCAAATTATATAGATTTTGGACAATGACCAGGGATTGGAGGATGAAGGTTGCCACCTCTCCAACTACACTGCTCAAACTAGAAGTTCATCAAATTTCTTTGGGCATCCTGCTCACTCATGTATCTCTGCTCAGGATACTGCAAGAAAACAACCTCAAAAATGCACCATTTGAGGAGCTCTCAAGATCTGACTCCATTCACCTCTCTTTTTTAAAAAAAAAATGTTTTTAGAAAGCATATAATGGTGTTTGGAAGAAAAAATTCAGATTTTCCTTCTGCCAGGACTGCTTTTCTTTATTTTAGTCAGAACTGAAAGCTAATTATTTCTTGTTCAAGAGCAACAGAGTGTTTATTGGAATGTTCCCTGCAAACCTATCAGAAGCATTCTAGCTCAGTAATAAATGAGCCTCCAATTAATTAAATTCAGCTCTCCATACAGACAGATCACTCCAGGAACTGTTTCTTTTTTTCCTCCTTCTGTATCAACATGAGTTGCTAAAAAGCAGGAAGGAGGCATTCACTGGAGTTTAATATAAAATACCACAATTGCAGAATGTTGTACTCATGCTGAAATTCATCCTTAGTGATTTAATGTTTAAAACTAAATAGATATATTTTTAGTTTCACTCTTAAAATGTAATTTCTTTGGGTACAGACTTTGTACTCTTTTTTTTTTATTTAAGTATTCTAAAATTGACAGTGTAAAATTGGAGCTTCCATCATTTTTAATAGAATTTTTGATAACATTTATCTCATATCACCTTTAAATTACATTTTAGAGAAGAAACTTCTATTCTTGATCAAGACAATGTGAAATACAACAACAATTATTTGTATGTCAGAAGGAAGAAAGGATTATTTGGGTTTTTTGCAAGTGTTGCCAATGGGAAGAAAGGGCTGGTTTGAGCCATCCAGCTATTTTGAGAGAGTTTTTACTGCAGGGGAGTTGCTGTGAAAAAAAATTAGAGTTAGGGGGATGTTATCCTGAGATTCAGGATACTGGCAGTGCTGGCTGGTGCAACATCCCCACCTCAGGCCACAACAACAATGTGGAGCATGATTTTGGATTCATAAGCTAGGGAAAAGTTCAAATGAAGAACTTTGAAAAGTGCTTCATCGAAAGAGCTCGTGATGGAAATAAGGAATAAAATTTATGTATGAGAAAAGTTTAGAGGCACTGACAAACTAAATAAGGAGGGGAAAAAAACATTCCTATCACCCAAACTAAAAATGTGTCTGCTCACAGAGTGGCTCTGGTGGAACACTTGTCACGAGGGATTCCTGAAGTCCCACCAGTGCACACCAAGAGAGCAAAGGCACCTTTAGGATAACACCACACCCAAGGAATCATCACCAAATGAGCAGGGAAACAGAACTCCATCCCTTTTGTCGTGGCTCTCCTGGGCCAGGAAAGCCCTGACAGAGCTGCAGCCTGTGATCTTTGAGGGAGGAAAGGGAGGAGGCTGCCAGAAAGCTGCCCCTGGCAGGAGGAGCAAGCACTCCTGGGGCTGCTGGCCTGTGGGGAGCGGGTTTGATGCACTACCCTCACAAGGGAGACGCAGACTCGGATCAGGAAAAGTGGAGGTTTCATTTTCACTTTCAGTTTATAGAGATTTCCAGAAATGAGACCACTTCGGAAGACTGAGGTTCAACCTCTTCAATTCTACTGGTCTGAGAAAGTGTCCATCAATTGTCCCTCCCAAAGAGAAGAATCTAAACAATACAGACAGTTACAGAAACATTGCTTTGTTTACATGAAAATCCGTGAGAATCTGACTCCAAAATATGTGAGCTGCAGAAGGCTTAGTAAGAACAGCAAAAGAATGGGCAGCACAGGTACTCCCCAGAGCAGGAATTGCCATGCTTGCCCAGGGGAACTTTGTGCTGAACCCACCCAGCATTCTGCCCTGAGCAGCCAAACCCACCCTCTGAGGCAGCTGCATCTTACCCTATCTGTTGAAATAGTTAGCTACCTATTTATTTGTTGAAATGGTTAGTTACACCAACTATTTCAACAAAGTTTGTGTGAGTTTGATGTTCCTGAGTGGAGAGTTGCTGTTAAAGCATTTTCATCCTGCACCTGCTTTGACATGGAAAGTTCCAAAGGCTGAGGGGGTCTGCCTGAAAGCTTTGATGTGTCTATCCTTGCCTTCATTGGTGGCAAATCCACCCTGAGCTCAACTCTCAGCAGCTGGCTGATTTTTGTTCTTTCCAAAAAGCATTGGCTTCTCCACGTTAAAGAGTGTGCACAGCCAGTGATTTGAGGCTTATGCCTGGTGAGAAATCACTTTTATTGAAATCTCTCAATAGGGTACCAACTAGCCTCATCAAATGTTCTTTAGTAGTATTCTTTCTGATTTGCAACCCCTATAATTTGTACTGGAGAACATAATTCAGAGCAAAAATTAATAACAGCAGCCCCTGTAGGTAGTGTGGTCAAACTGATCCAGACTTTTGTTAATGGCTCTCTCATCTGACTCTAGCACTGTGCCTGATTCCCTTCCTGTCATTCTCACCCGGAGCCTCTGCTGCCTGTCCAGCTGGGAAATCTCATTTCTGTTCAGAGTGGCAGAGTTGGAAGGACAAATCTCCTGCTCAAATTCAATAAGAACAAAGCAGCAGTAAAACTAAGAACTGGATGTTCTTAAAATTTAATCCAGGGTTTTAAGCATGTATTCTGTCTACAGCTTGGTAAAGATAATAGCTGTTGATTACTTGAAGTTTTACTAATGTTGGAGTAACACGGGAAAAATTACTGGATTGCTTTCTGAGATGAAAACTGAGTCATTTGTGGGCACATTGATATCCTTACTATTCTTGCCTTCCTTGATCGTGCCAGGTAAAAATAGGAATGCATAAATATTTATGCAGAATATTGCTTAAGGAGGCACAGCCAGAGCATTACACAAGCATTTGTATCTACACAAGTTCAGGGCATGCTCGTCCCATAAAAGGCTGCTGCTTGTGAGACAAGAGAGGAGATTTAGTCTCTGCAATTCCTCATGTCTCCAATATCCAGGTGTTTCTTCAGTTCATAACCCACAGTTAGCAGCAGTGATTACACTGTTGTCACAGAATTTATTAGGCATACAGAGATATTAGTCATACACATAAAATACAGAACCCTTTACTAAAAGCTGTTAGTGGGCAACTAAGCTTTGTGGATTTTTATTTTTATTTTTATTCTTTTAATAAAGGTGAATTTGAAATGCCTGGTACTTTTAGAAGTTATGGCTTAGTTGTGATGCAGTCATACCAGCCAGGCCAGAATGCAGAATGACATTTGGGTTAGAAAAGAGCTGGTACTGCACTAATTGTCCATATAGATTGTTATTGAATAAGCTCCATTTCAGTGTCTATATATATATTGACACCAACTATTTCAACTTTAAATGTTCTGTCCACAAGATTGCAAATGCTGATGATATTTAATATGACATTTTAAAGATAAAAGGCAGCCATGCTGGGCAGAAGTGATGGGTTAGGAGAATGACACCAGAGTGACACAATTTAAAGATTAAAAATAAGAGCTACTTTGTAATGCATGCAGAATAACAGGGATGCTTTTTATTGGGATTCTACAGATTATAAAGTTTAATCTAAGGCATAAATCAGATGGTTTTGCTGAACTGGTTTTTGTTTGCATTACATGTCTCCATGAAAAAAAAAAAAAACCCTCAAAGCTTTATTCTTTATTCCAAAGTCCTTAAGAAATCCAGAAAAGGCTGCCAGTGACATGAAATGTGAAAGATATTACCTCTTTTCTCCTCAGACGTATGGGAGACACAAGAATCTGCAGTTCTCTCCCAGGTATCAAAGGGGAGCTCCCCCACCTGAGAAAGGGGGGTGCTGAGCACGATTCAGCTGGGAAGGAAACATCCTCTCTGCCATCACCAAACGATGAAAGCTGTGGCTCTGGATTTTACTAGCCTTTGAATCTCCTGCTTTCAAACCTTCTGAGGGAAAGGCTTCGTATATTTGTGCACCCACAGGCAAGTCCTTTGGAGCTCTAAAGGCTGTGGATGACTTTCATGCTGCACAAGATTTGCGTGACTTAAATTCACTATCATGAATGTCTGGGAAGTGAATGCTTGGGACCAGCAATGGAACTGATGCAAGAGTCCAGCTAGGTAATAACTGCAAAGGGCTTCAAACCTCCAGAGTGTGCTTAGAAACATCTTACAATGGACCACAATTTTTTCACTTTGTCCCTTGTGCAGCCCTACAATTAAAAATTAGGTTGTTATCCCTCTCAAAAACATATCAGGGGTAGCAGGAAGGGATACTCTTATTTAGCAGGCTGAATGGATAGAGCAGGATAAAACAGAAACCCATCTCAGTGCTGCTCTTCAGGTCTTAATGAATGTGAATGGAGATTTTGGGGACTTGGCAGTGTTTTGTTCTGAAGGTCAGCCTGCAAGACACTGGGTGATCTTCCTGCTTAAATCATTTGGATATTTTGCAGATCTGATGTGGTACTGAAGCTAGAAGGAGCTGAAATAGATAAAAACAGATGGCATATAAGCTAAAGCCATGCAACAAGTGACTGCTTTCAAGGTCCACCCAGATATGTTAGCTCCAAGCTGCCTTCCTTGCCCCTAAATCCCTTCAATGCCACTGTGGTGGCACAGAAAGGTCTGACCTGCATTGCAAAAAGACTGCATCAATCAAAGTTGGTTTTCATCAGACTAAACCTGGGGATGGGTAGAAATAACTATAGCATTTCACTCTGTGCTGTGGAATTCATTGCAGGTATTTGAAAAAAAAAAGTATTATTGTAACAAATATTAAAGGGAGATTACTAAGAAAGCAGATGTAAATGCTACTTCATTGCTTTCTTAAGCCTTGCTAGTGAAAAGTCAACAACTAATACAAGTGCAATTAGACCATGGGAGTCATCCTTGTGAAAAGAGTGAAGCCTCCAGGACTGGCATCAAGGCAGTCCCTGCTCAGAGGGGGCCCAATGTCAGCGACTCAGCCCTTGNGATGGGTAGAAATAACTATAGCATTTCACTCTGTGCTGTGGAATTCATTGCAGGTATTTGAAAAAAAAAAGTATTATTGTAACAAATATTAAAGGGAGATTACTAAGAAAGCAGATGTAAATGCTACTTCATTGCTTTCTTAAGCCTTGCTAGTGAAAAGTCAACAACTAATACAAGTGCAATTAGACCATGGGAGTCATCCTTGTGAAAAGAGTGAAGCCTCCAGGACTGGCATCAAGGCAGTCCCTGCTCAGAGGGGGCCCAATGTCAGCGACTCAGCCCTTGCACATAAAACACAGAGCAAACGGGGTTGTGAGCAACGGGCACACAAAGAACACAACAGGCAAAGGCCAGGGTGTCCCTGACCCAGATGGAGATGTTCATGCACAACAATGTGCCCCACAGCATTCCAGCACTGTTCTATATGTTCCATTGATTAGGATAAAAACCCACCTAAGGCTTGTGATCCTGAGTTTTGAAATGTTTCAGATTAGGAACGCTCTTATTTGAAAGGGCACTTGGCTGCAACACTTCCATTTTTGTGAAACGTTGCCCAGTGTTACTCGGACCTCATAACATCATTCTGTTTTCTCCAAATATTTTTCAGATATTCAGCTTGAAACTGCAAGCTGATGTTCAGATATTTTTTTCCTCTAGAATGTGGCAGTTATGACGAAGCAGAGTTTATTCTGTGTTCTGTTGGTCACCATAGTAACCTGTGCTCTCCGTATTTAATAGGGAACAAAAAGTTATTTATTTGACAGGGACAGAGTTCTGAGAAGCAATGGTTTATGAACACTGGCAAAATATTTT